>OX463779.1:15068019-15272019 GCA_949825025.1 Siphlonurus alternatus | reverse complement strand
GGAGCCACCCCCGAAACCTCCTCCTCCTCCACCGACATTGTTGTTAACTCCAACCACGACTGGAGAGCCGATGTAGTACGGCTGAGGAACGTTGATGGGCACCGCCTTGGGTACGTTGACGGGGTAGGGAATGTTGACTGTGATGGGCACGGCGCGGGGCACGGACACTGGCACTGGTCGGGGAATGGACACTGGGTAGGGACGGTCAACGGGCACGGGGTAAGGTCGGGGAATGGTCACCTGGATGGCCTGAGGAACATACTGGGGAACAGGTCGGGGAACAGCAACAGGGAACGGCTGAGGTACAGGTACGGCGTATGGCCTGTTGATGGTAATGGGTACCGGTTGCGGGATGTTCACGTGTTGAGTGGTAGTGATCGTGCGCACCGGAGCGCTGCCAAGACTGCCTCCTCCAGCACCACCTGTTGGTCACATTTGTAATTAGACATGCACTTGGTTATGAAGACTAGACACTTTTGATTGTAATAAAACTTGAGAGAATAAAATGTCAGTATTGTATCACCTGGTTTACATCCTAACGTTTTATTGATTTAACGTTGGATATTTTAAATGTTTAATTCTCACATTAATTTACCTGTCAGACAAAGTAAATGAATTATTTTTCTTTCGTTTTATTTATAATTTTCGTGACATACTTGATCAATGTTATTTTCCTCAAGCGCGTTTCACTAGTTCAAAAAGCACACTCATGACGTTTAATTTACCATAAATCTTTTGCAAAAGTTTCTGCAGACGAGCTGAGTAGTCCGCATCTGGAATAAATTATCCCCACCACCGATTGTTTAAATGGAAATATTATTGTGGGGCCATAAACACGCATTTTCGTAGCTTTTCTATAAGGGGGATAGTTGAAATAATTTTGCATTTTGTTACTTTAAATCAGGAGACTGAATTTAATAAACTTCATTAATTCTTAGGTAAAAATTAGCTGCATGCTGTTCCAGCTGTTTGCTCTATCAAAATTCAGCTGCATTATTAGGATGACAGACTTGAGTTCTATAGCAGGTTTGTAGACAAAATTATCCAGCTGGATTTTCTAACAAGAAACAGTAGGAACAGCAATAATTTTCAGTTGGGTTGATTATTGATTTAAATAATTCTCGTCTTATTTGCTTCAATTTACTTACTATTAAAATTTATTTATTTTTAATTTTAAGAAAATTGTAAATTTAAGTTATGCATGTAAAACGAATTGGCAGTATGCTTCGAAGGTTTATTAAATTTGTTAGTAATTTTTTACGATATTTTAGTTATCTTTCTCAGACACGTGCTACTTAGACCATAAAGTTAGTGCTGAGTCATGAAACATCTTGGGACAATATCAAATAAGTGTTTCAGAAATTTAATGAGATTACTTATTTTTCTATTTAATTCAGTCTACTGGAGCGTAGAGAGAAAATAATTGGCTAGCTCTGACAATAATACTTTTAAATAATGATAATACAGCTTTTTGTTTAAAAATAATAAAATGGAGATTGCAAATTTCTTGTTCTTGTCAAGAGCATTGGTTTGAGATTAATTAGTTATGAAATTCAAGGAAGTGAGATTTCGTCGTTTACGTACCCTCGTCTCCTCCACCTCCACCGCCGCCTCCGAAACCACCTCCGGAACCGCCTCCGAATCCTCCACCCCCTCCTCCGGAACCACCTCCGAATCCTCCGTCTCCTCCCCCTCCTCCGCCGCCCCCTCCGTGGCCTCCATCACCACCTCCGAATCCACCCCCGCTCCCACCATGGCCGCCTCCTCCTCCGCCGGATTCCCAACCGCCTAAAAGAATACATTTCAAATTAAATTGGTCCTAATAGATTTGTCCTATTGCTTTGAATTTGCACGTTAATTTCACTAGAAAACTTCAATAAAGCCAAAAAGAACAGAAAAATGACAATGCTCTTCTTATGTGCATCCGAAAATCTGTATTTTATAAAATGTATTGCATGCATATGTATAGCTTTGTAAAATAGTATATAAAATGTGACGTTATTAGTATTATTTCAAACAATATTTCAATTTATTGACAAAATTTGTGTAAGTAGTGAGTTGATTCAATTCAATTATTAAGCATTAGTGTCTTCCAATGATGCTAGTATAAAAGTTATGTAATTGGTTCTGTAATGGAACTTCATCATACGAATTTAAACATTGAGATTCATTCCTTTATCTTAATAATCTTACGGCATAAATGATGTCGGACGAGTGATGAAACAAGTTATACTATACAAATTTAGAATAATAGACAATAATGGTTGCATTTTTTTATTTCATAATTAGAAAATATACATAAAATTATGCTTTTCTGAATTTTTTTCAGATTTTTTGGAGTGCGGGAACTAATTTTTAAAAAATATTTAAAATATCTGAATTAGGGTGGTACATCTGATGGGACAACCTTGACGTCATCAATAGCCAATCACAGCAACCGTGATGTCATCAATAGCCAATCACAGCACGACAAATGACGTCACGGTTGTCCCATCAGGTGTACCACCCTAATTCAGAGATTTTAAATATTTTTTTTAAAATTAGTTCCCGCACTCCAAAAAATCTGAAAAAATTCAAAAAAGCATAATTTTAGGTGTACTTTCTAATTATGAAATAAAAAATGCAACCATTACTGTCTATTGTCTAAAAAATCATTAGAGTTTTTCAAAGTTTAATATTTTCAGTATGACAATTCGGGGGGTCAACTCTGGGGGCTGTGCTCACCTCCCCCGCCCCCGCCACCACCGTAGCCTCCGAAGTCACCGCCCCCAGACTCGAGGCCGCGCTTCAATTTCTTCTCGGAGGCTGCTGCGTCGATCGCCTTGGTCGCCTCCTCCGCGAAGGCCACTGCGGCCAGGAGGACTGCGCAAACCTGAGGACGAACACCAGCAATTAGCAAATTGGTATGTTCAAATAATTAGTCTTGTGCTTCAAATTGTAATCTCTAGTTCCAGTAGTTCACTAGTTGGTAGTTAAAATAATATTTGTAGTTGTTATTTTGTTAATTTGTATTTTATAGTACAAAGTCTGAAACCTCATTGTATTTATGTCAATGAAGGAGTTTGTACGCAAACTTTTCATTCCAAAAATTAAGCAAACAAAATATTTGAAATCTGTGCACAAGAAATTCGAGCATAACTGAGAAAGCTAAATATAATTATTCAAAATAAACAATTATAAAACTGATCGATGTATTCATAAAATATTGACATTTTAAATAAAAATATGAAATCAAGAGAAGCAAATTGATTGATTGATCAATTTGATTTATTGATTATTAAAACTCCCGATTTATTGTAAAGGTAAAAACTAAATACTGATCATCGATGATCACTATGATTAGTATTGTTCTCTTTAATAGTGAATTAATAATTAAAAATCGATAAGAGAATCTTTAATTTTTAATCGAAAAGTTTTTTTTCATAACTTAAACACGTCACAAATCCAATGAAAGTAATAAATTCAATAAATATTGAAATTTAAAATTATTATTTAAATAAATAAATAAATAAATCTGAATACTTATTACTGATAAAGAAAAACTATCAAATAAATATAATTAAAATGTTATCACTCTGTTATCTCAGATGTTGCTTGATATCACTGTTATCTCGACTTACCAGGAATCTCATTGTGCTATGGGCTGCTAGACCAGAAGGTAGTGGATGATGTTTGGAGGACGGTCCTCAGCTTATATACGAGGCTCCAGTCCCTTCACCGCCATCCGAGCGAAGCTGGCGCCTTTGTCCGGCAAGCAGATGGCGCCGCTTCCCCTCGGATGTACTTGGTAGTGGGGGCTACTGCAGACAGCTGATGCACCGGTAGCATTTGGCAGCAGCAAGAAAGCGCGCCCGCCCAGCCAGCGTGGTGGCATAAAGCCTTAGGCAGTAGGAACAAGCAGAGCTAAACATGACTGATAAGTTTTTAGAGGCATAGACCGAGGCAAATTAAAGATTATATTAAGGGAAATCCTGCAATCATGATAGAGTGATAATTTAATGAGTAAAAATAATATATAAAAAATATTTTTTACATTGAGCGTGTTAAAATAGTATTTTAAAATGAATTAGCTCTGTGGGATGTCTATAGGAGTTACGTAATATTTTTAGGTATTTATAATTTATTGATTTTCAAATATTACATATTAACTTTAATTAAATATGAATGTGCTATGGAATATCTTATGAGTTGTTATGCTAACCTTGAATTTTATTGATTCAAGTTGTGCACCTAACAGTAAGTAAACATTCGTATAATTATTATAAAATTGATTATTAAATCTAATAAATAAATATTTTCAAGGGTTATAATTTTCAATTTAAAAAAATACTGAACTGTGAGCTTACATTGCAATTACTGGCATTGCATTTTTAGTTTGTTAACTAGGAATGCACTTTTTGATAACTATAAAAAGAAATTGCAGCACAATTATTACTCTTATATAATGCTGATATCTTTAGCCGTTGGAAGTTCCTATTCCTATTAATTTTTTTTTCAAACAGTAAGATGCATTCTAAACAGCATTTTGTATATCTTCATACATTTTTAGTGCAAATCTGCATCCTCACATGAGTTACATGTTGCATGGTGTAAAAAAATTAAATAATATAATACATAAATAATAATAAAAAAAAAAAGCTCATAAATAATACAAGTGTAGTCTGATGCCAAGGAATTTACTCCTGTGACTATCAGTGCGTTTTATTAAGGAGTTTATAAACTGAAACATCTGATCGAAAACAAATGAAAATCAAGTGGAATCTAAGATTTTTGATACTGCATGTAAAACTTTCTGTATACATCGAGGAGATACGCAAGACTGCAGACGTTTAAGCGCCTGGAAAATCTGCAACCCTTCCAGCGTTCTTGCTTGTATCGGTTGCCTATATGATGCAGCAACGAGACAATTTTGCCAGCGCCGAGGTTTTATATTTTGTTTATCGATGGTTAGCTGTAAATATCAATACTGAAATGCAAGACCATATCAAATATTTAATATTTACAAATGAAAACAACAAAAAAAAACTGTTTTAGATAATATTTATAATAATATTTTGTTTGTTGCAAATTATGTGTGTGTTTCTTTCTAAATTTACTTGTTCGATTTATTTACTTTAATATAATTAAATGAAAAAAAAAAATGTACTCATTAATTCCAATAAGCATATTTTTTCTTGAATGTGTTACATAGTGTGAAATTAACTGCCGGTTTAAAGAGACTTCTATAATTAGTAATGCTTTTAATTATCTTTTTTCGTAGCTTACACTAGCATGTAATTAACGTACTTTTTATTACATTTTTGGTACTGCATAACAACATCTTCTTTCACCCCCTCTTTGTTCTTCTCCGCAGGTAATTAGCGTAGTTACTTGCGCGTCAATCAGAGCATTGCACTCGGTGAGGTAACGTTACGAGGAATTCAGACCACAGCTTGCAACTCTTTTTCTGCAATGAAACTAAACTTTTGTGACTAAGTTACATCATCCAGGTGGCAAATATAGCGCATGATAAATTCCTATTGTCGTTTGAAATTCTATGTATCTATCTTCTATCAAAACAAAAATTATTGCATAAAAAGTATAAAATGGTGTTCCATGTTCATTAATTTAATAACAATAATAATTTAATTTAATACAAAAAAAACTTGATGAGGAATTAAATTTTGTCACATTTATGTCTCTTTTAAACGCAATTATGGATGCACCATAGAATCCTCGATATAAGTCTTCAAGTTATGAATATTTATTTTATTTTTTTCAACCCTCTATAGCACCTTTATAATCGTGCTGCGTGACGTCATAGTCATGCAAATTTTTAACACGCAACATTGGGTAATCCGTTATATGACTACAACGTCACAATGTCTTGTAGATTTTCTATTAAATTTGGAGTCTTGACTAGAATCATAATTTATTTATTTTTCAAAAATTATTAGGGAGATTTACAACTTAAATTTTTTTAAAACAACTCAATTCAACCCCTGATATTGTTAAATATTAAATTTATTGCTAATGGAGTTAAAATTTTCTAAATTTTTGCTAAAAAGCTGTGTAAATACACCCCATGGTTCTATATTACATAATTATATTGCTGTCTGTTTTCCGGCATATTATATACAGCAATAGACTATAAAAATATCCGTAAGCTATTTTATATATTTTGTAATAAATGTACAACACTCGTAATATAATGTTACAAAAAAGTTGTCTTTGTGTGAAGGAGGAAGTCTCAGTAGCTTACATAAAGTTACAATTGATTGCATTTAAATTGTTGTTCTTACTATTTCTTTGGTTAAAATATTACAAGACTTTCTTCATTTCACTTCATTATTTTGATCAATAAAATTCAAATTTCACGGCTACGGTGAGACCATTATTGTGGCTATCATTGTGTGGATCGCACAGGACATCATGCAGTGGCGGTGTTGCAACGGGAAAGTAAAGCTACAGTTCGATTTACTTTAATTCCACGATGAAAGGAACCAAAAGTATCCAGGGGTACAAAGGAGAGGGGGCACAGCTGTAGTTTGAAATTTGGAAAATTAGGAAAACTTCAACATTCAAATCTAAAATGTAAACAAAACTACAGAAATATATTTAATACTAAAAAGGTTATAGGTATTGCATTGCTTACTATGTAAGGATTGTTTTTGAAAGAAACTCTATTTAAATATAAGTTGAAATAAATAATATAACATATAACATGTACGATTATGTACTGTTATTACATTATAATATAAATTGTTAAAATTATACAGAGAGAGAGAGAGAGAGAGAGAGAGAGAGAGAGAGAGAGAGAGAGAGAGAGAGAGAGAGAGAGGTATTGCATTTTAGCTAAGAAGGTTTAAATTTGGAATAATTTTTTAACCATTTAAAAAAAAAAAACTTTGCAAAAGTTTTGGCTAATTTGGAGATCGAGTATAATACTATAAATAAAATAATAACTATTTTGTTTGATGGGATTGTGATGATCTTCAAAAATTTATTTATTTATTTTTATTTTGGAACTTCTTTTTGGTTGTACAAGACAAACATATGTTCAAGTCAAAATTGGACAAAATACAACATAAATACATCAAATTTTAAACATATTTACATAAGTTATTTAACACTATCAAACACAATCACTGACAATAATAATAAAAACAAAATACAAGCCAATTTATACAACACTCGTATTCAAATGTATCCTTATTTGAAAATTCGGCTCAAGCTAACTGGCAATTAAGTTAAAATTTACAATAAAGTGATAACCAGACATGAACTTACTTAATCTTAATCTAGAACACTGTGGTTAATTTCAGTGGTAAATTAAAAGACAAAAAAGCTACATAATATATACTTTTTACAAATTAGCGTTCGTCTTAGTACAATTGCAGAATAAATGTTACTCAATGTAAGCGTACTGTGGTTTTGACTGTCAAAGTGCATTGTCCGGTGCGATTGGAGGGAGGGCGCAACAGATGCGGTTTGCACGGTCAGTGCGAGGTGATTATCAAGACCGGCAGCAGGCGAGAAAGTCGCAAATGACTCTCTCCGACACTGATGTTCTAGTATTTTACACTAACTTTGCCAAAAATCGAAAGTTATGGTAGATAATACACTTCAATCAGCAATCTAGTTAACAAGTTATAATTGTGATCAACTTTTTTGTGGTAAAAGTTGCAGTTTTAATTTTTATATTAATGTGATGATATTGCAGTTCTATTGTGAGAATTTATCATATCGTGACCATTAATTTACTAGTGTAGTATTAAAAAGAGTAAGGAGAAATTTCATTTAATATTGAAGACTTGCATTTTTTTTTTTATTTATAAAATGCCGAGTCATTCTTGTGTGGGTTCTATTTCTTTAATTTAGTGCTAATGTAAATGTAGGTAATTAGTAGCAGGGTCATTTCTTTAAATACAGTTACTTTAATGACATATAGGAGAAGAAATTTGTAAAATTAGATTCGAAAAGACTTTTTATTTTCATTCATAGAAAGTTTATTTTAAAAATACGGCACAAAAAATGCAATCTTGAAAATGTATTAATGAATGAAAATATAACAGTATATATATGATTAATAACTATAAAATTATTTTCTAACTCAATTTTCTTGTAAGAACACATATTTTAAACTTTCATTGTGCATGATTTATTTTTAATAATACGACGTTTTTTTTTTTTTTTTTTTTTTTAATTATTTCACTAAATTTATAATTTACACCCCTCTATTATACAATGATTAAAAAAAATCCAAATATGGTTTGTTCTATCAGAACATCAGAACCTTGAAATGGTTTAGTGTATTTTAGCAAAGGTAAGTTCTCATAGAAATCCTACGAATTAGTCTAAATTAAAAAAAAAAAAAACATACAACATTTTTAATCGAAAAATAAATATCAAAAGTTGACATGAAAATCAAGTCAATTACAATATAAATTTAAGTAATTTTATTATTTTTTTTTTGGGTGGGTATTATTAATTAATTTAATTATAGTTACATACTATATAACTTGTATATTATATCAAATAACTTCACTTATAAATTTCTTAATGAATACTCCTTTCAAATTTGTCTCCCAAAAACATTAATTAAGCCAACTGATGGAGTTCTTCTCAGGTTCAGAAAGAATTAAGCATATAGATTTTAGCCTTAAAAAAAATTATTGAACGTCTGTTTTATGACGTCACGGGCGGCACTGCCCTATCCTTTTTCTTAAGGAGTGCCGCCCGTGACTTCATCAAAATAGACTTTCAATAATTTTTTAAAAATAGTTCCCGGTGTCAAAAAAATCTGGAAAAATTCACAGTACCATATTTTTACCCCTTCTTTTGATTAAAATTTTCTCATTCTAATATCTCATTCAGTATCAAATTCATAAGTCTGTTACTACAAATTTCTAGTCTGAAATTTATACCAAGTTCTTTGAATAGCTTGTAAACTTTGTTTTTATGTAGAAATTGTGTGAACCGGATATAAAAATCAAAATCATATTTCCAAATTATATTTTTGGTTATAGCTGCATAAACAATTTGTTGCATAAGTGCTGGGAGAAAACCAAACTTTAATGTTATGTAAGTCAGCTGTCATAGAAAAGAATAAAATTAAATGTATTTTATTTTTTATCCGTAACAATTGTCAGGTATTGTAATTTATAAATATATCTATGCTAGTTGAAAAGAAAAACTTAATTTTTTTCAAATTCAGTCCAAATCGATGTCTGTATAATAAAAGGTATAATATAATTAAGTGTCCTCTATCGTAATTTTGTTAATTAAAATCTGAATCCATTTGTATTTTATATGATAAAATAATTTTACATGAATTTTCTTTTTATGTTTAATATATTGTTAAATTATTTCTACGTAAAAACCTATGAGAAAAAGGATCAGTACATGCCTATAAATAGCAGGACAAAGACAGATCTAGCATATTTTTCATTCTAGTAGATTGTTATAGAAAAAAAAATAATAATAATTTCAAGATCTACCTCCGTTTTTAAAGTTTTCAATCAAAATAAGTTAGACATCGTGTGCGCTCTTTACCATGCGGTTGCTTTGTTCCACGCATAAAATCTGATGTGTGGGACTATAATCAAGTTAGTAAGAATTTATTGTTTTTACAAAATTAAACACCAGGTAAAGTTATTGAATTATAGCTCGGTGTCTTTTTCAAATTCGAATACGTGTCTATTTCAAACAAACACAAATGTATTCACGATTTTTGAAAATTTACGTTCATGATCTGAATCTTATACACATTGCACACAAGCATGATTTTTAATTATTTATTCAAGTTCAAATTCTTCTCCTCGTAAGTTTATCCTATATTATATACGGAGTGACATGCACAATGTTGCGACGTTGGTAATTCGAGTACGGGCAAAGAATAGCAGTGAACTTCAATATGTAAAGTAGCACCAACAGCTGGTCAGTGAAATTGAACAAACTTTTCCAAAACTTTCGCATCTAAATACATAATATGTGTGTGATATGTGAGTTGTTTGAGTGTTTACATTTAGTATTATGTTCAGTAGATCTAATCAAAATAGAATTATTTTAGTTAAAAAAATATGAATTCATGTTGCAAATTTATATAATTTATGGTTTTTGTTACAAAGGTGTAATTGAATAAGTGAACTATTTAAAGAATAAAGTCCATAGAATATTGTCACTGTTATCTAGTGTTATTCAGTTTCTTTAAAAATTTAGCCAATCAGCTTAGGGCTTGTCCGACTTTAGGCAGAGTTCAGAATATTTATATCATATTCATAAGGGAGAATGACAATGCATGGTGTTCTTCAAGCTGACGTTAATTTAGAATGTTCTTTTTATCAATATTCTTTTTTCAACTCTATATAAAAAATATACTGTATAGAAAGTGCATCTAATTATTCAAATAAAAAAAAGTATTCTGTTTACTCGTTGATGTTGTAAAGACAGAAAAATTGATTGAACCACCGACGAATCATATTATGCTCTATAAGTTGTCTTATCACCTTATATTTTGCACGTACACTGATCGCCTTGAAAAATTTCCCAATTGCAGCCTTGTTAATCACCATGCCGTATGTTATACTTACGGGGGGCATGTTGATTAACATGGTTGCAGAAGGGAACTTTTCATAGGCGAGGACTGTACATCCAGACGATTTCAAAACTTTCGTTCTTCAGAGATGAATTTTACTATCGATGTCATGTTTATTCATTGACATATGTTTATATTTATTTTTATATTAAAATATTAAACTCATAGACCTTGGCTTTGACTGCTCCGAAACTTCCTTCATTAGGTCAACTCCCGCTCTAGTCCCAGGTGGCGCTGGCGTGCAGACGAGCAGCAACGCGGTCACCGTGACGCAGCGTGGCGAAAATGGAGAACAGCTGGTGAACATGTAGGGGGGAGACTGCAGATATAACCGCTCTCCCGTCCTCCGAGGTGCACTCACCGCTCGCTGGTCCCTCAGTACGGAGCTCTGCATGTAAACTGATTTAATTTCCCACACACCGTCTTGCTAATACTGTTTTCATTTTTGAAATGATAGATTGGAATTTAAAACTTTTAGGTGTGACCGAATGAAATTTTCAATATTGTAAGAAAAGAGAAGAATACAATGAATTAATTTTGATCTGGCTCTTTCGAATTGAAAAAATAAAAATAATGCGATTGCAATTTAATTAATTGTCAAGTTCAATATATCAGATATTTATAATATAATCAATATAAAATCATATCTCATATCTCACATGATTCTGATCGTCCAAAGAGAGAAAGAGACAGCACTTAATATCATTAATGGCAAGCAGCGATATCTGAAGTTGTTTTGGCTCTTTGCTGAAATTTATTAACATTATTATTATATAGCTATATATAATCCGAGTAATTAAAAAATACAACCGCCAACTAACTATATAATAGTCTTGCTTCTGATTCTGTAATTGCTGCTTAGATTTTTGTTCTGTACACCTCGGGATAGCCAAAACGTTATCTCTCATCGCGTCAGTGTTGTCACGCTGTCTATATAGACTTTGTGATATTCAATTATTGTATGTACACTTGTCGCCTTGAAAAATTTCACACTTGCAGCCTTGTGCCATGCCCTGTGTTATTCTTACGGGACATGGTGATTAACAAGACCGCACAGGAAGATTTTCCGAGGTGAGGACTGAATATATAATTTGATATGACGATATGACATTCAATCATTGATATTAATTGAGTGCCCTTCTTACCTCTCCGATAATTGCAAATCTGCACAGTTCTGCATTTTGAGAGCTGCGGTGGCAGCAAACCGGACAGATTATGTTTTAAATGTCATGAGGTAAAGAAACTTAATAAACTGAGGCTGCACTTTCTTGTGCTACTTGCTCTAGAAGTAATTTACTGTACAACTACAAGATTACACAGTTATGATACATTTTATCCCAAGCAATTTTAATCCCCCAGAGATGAGAGTTAAGTTAAAATAATCGTGTATATTTTTACATTTTCTGACTCCGAATTTTGTACACAGTTTGATTTTGGTTTTTAATTGTATATACATACAAATTTAATGTCAGAATATATTCATGTTATATTATAATCATCACACTAATTTTATGTAAAATTTTCGCAATGAAACAATAATTTTTTTTCACTTTTGAAGTAAATAACTAATCTAAACATTAAAGAAGGTTTTCTGACGAGGGTTCATTATAATAAATGGTAATTGAATCTTACCGGACTGTTTCCACTCGTCGATTTTGTTGTAGTACGTCGAGAAACTTGAGCACTGAATTATAATGTTAATGTTTTTATTATTATCACTACACTTCAGGTGCACCTGTTTTCTTTATTAGCGTTCGGGAATCATCTGTTCCCTTCCTCGATTTATCCGAGGAAGGGAACAGATGATTCCCGAAAGCTAATAAAGAAAACAGGTGCACCTGAAGTGTAGTGATAATAATAAAAACATTAACATTATAATTCAGTGCTCAAGTTTCTCGACGTACTACAACAAAATCGACGAGTGGAAACAGTCCGGTAAGATTCAATTACCATTTAACTAATCTAAAGTAAAAAGTATTGAATGCAAATTAAATATTAAGTTATGAAGTGGAGTACATTAACCATTATGGCTCGAATATAATTTTTTTTATCATCCGTGAACTTTCCTAAGCAGTATGATGCAGTGAAGCATGCATTTAATACGATTAATGTAAACCGGTTAGCAAGGCGCTGTCATAATCGTGAGCCCCTCATCACCTCGACACTGGTGTATATGTTAGGTGGGATACTTCTGACGGCGATGCTAGGTTCAGACACTTGATTGTGGACATGCAAGCGTATGCACCTGTCAGAAGCATCATCATACGCAGGTAAAACAGATATAGATAGGTTTCAATTAAGATGTATCTTACCGTCTTGCCACAAACAACATTAAATGTAATATTGTATCAGATCTTATGTCTTATGGGTCTCATGTTTAAGTTTCTAGTATAAACATATTGCAGTTGTAACTTTCCCCAATTTTTATCTTATTATAACATTGATCTAGCGCATACGCCATCATCTTGAGAAGTAAGAACTACAGTTATTTAGAACTAGAAACCGTATATATTTTATTTATATCTTGTATTGTCTTTGATAAAATATGGAAAATACTAACGTTTTAACGATAGTCTTAATGAAATTCGCTTTTCATAAGTACAGCGTATCATAGGGTTGTGCTCTGCAGCAAAGGGCACGCCATGTTAGAATGCCTCGCAATGACAAATCCAGCAAAGTGAAAGGCTTGCTCCGTGTCATGATGAATAATATTTGTGTGTGGTTAGTTATGTCCAACAGACATAATATAAAAACTAACTTAGACTTAAAGTTAGAGTGACTCAAAGTGAGTACAATATATGTAATTCAGAATAATTGCAACGTATTTTAACACACACATATAATAACATATTCATGTATATCTTACATCGAGTTCATTTCCAAACAAGCACTTCTAATTTATGATAAAATATTTTGTGCTAATACTTATCTAGTTTATTATTCGAAATTTTAATATTACCTTAATTATTAATCTTAATATATATGTATTTAATATGACAAATGATTATGTTCATATGTTGAAACGCTAAACATTCTTTTGAGTTCTACTTGTAGTTATTCCATTGATACGTTACGAGTATTAAAACAAATGTAGATGTCTGCTTTACATCACAACTTTGTTCCATCAAACTGTTTTTTAATGATTTCTTATAATATATACACACAAAAATCGACTTGCAACAAGAATATTTAATTTTAGGATGCTAGGTTAAAAAATGCCTGAAATAATACAATTAATGATAAAAAGTAGAGGTGTCCGTCCGGACTGAGGTTTTCCACGGTTCCCTCAGTCTCACCTCAGCGAATGTTGGGACGCGTAACAGGCCGTGGCCATCATCCTTTCCCTACTTTATCTCTAATCATTATTACTCCATCGCGAGTTGTAAGCTCTAAAAAGCGTATCTCCTTGTAAAAAAAAAAAAAAAAAAAAAATGGGTAGTTGTGGAAAATGTTGAATTTTTTTAAGATCCTTGTAACTAAAATTTAAAAAGACGTATTTTGCAGGTTTCCAATTCACGAAAGCACAAATACCAAACTCGCATCGTAAAAGAGTAAAAAGAAACCAAATTATTGCACTAAACATCCGAAACCGTGTAATAAAGGTCAAGGAGTTCAATATAAAATTAAAAATTTAAACGTGCAATCCTAGTTTTCATAACTATTTTCATAACATTTTTTGTTAACAAAACTGAGAGTACATTTACTTTAAAAAAAAAAAAAAAACATAATTATTGCCATAAAAACGAGTTCGCTTTTTACTGTCGCCATGTAAACATTTGAAAATAATTAGAAATATGCGTAAGCAATGCTGTGTATTATTGTGGCCATGTGAACTCGGAGGAGGTGGAGAAGGCGACTGTTGAGTCACCTCAACTGAACTCTGGTGTTGTTGTCAGATAGGCCAAGCGAGGAAACTTGTGTTAATTAACACTCCAGTATGCCAAGTGTCCCAGTCTTATTGACCATAACTGTACATTCTGAAATTAAGTGCTTTACAGGTAAGCTAAAAAGTAAGAAATAAAACAAACAGGAGGTTCCTGAAGAGCTATAGCACGAAAAATTAAATTTATTGAACATATAATAAAAATTTAGAATATATCATAACAAATATAAAACCGTAATACTACATACACGCTTCATTGCGTGATTTTTGTGTTTTCACTCGTATTTAATTAAACATTAATTAATATAATTTCTATTTTTTGGGCACGATCACTGGCACGGACATTGGCGTTGGTTGGGGAATGGACACTGGGTAGGGACGGTCAACGGGCACGGGGTAAGGTCGGGGAATGGTTATCTGGAAGGCCTGAGGAACGGACAGGGATACAGGTTGGGGAACAGCAACAGGGGTCGGTACAGGCTGAGGTACAGTTACGGCGTATGGCCTGTTGATGGTAATGGGTACCGTTTGCGGGATGTTCACGTGTTGAGTGGTAGTGATCGTGCGCACCGGAGCGCTGCCAAGACTGCCTCCTCCAGCACCACCTGTTGGTCACATTTGTAATTAGACATGCACTTGGTTATGAAGACTAGACACTTTTGATTGTAATAAACCTTGAGAGAATAAGATGTCAGTATTGTATCACCTGGTTTACATCCTAACGTTCTATTGATTTAACGTTGGATATTTAAATGTACTCGTATATACATATAATTATCACATTACAGTAAAGTGCGAAAAACAAAAATGAAAAAAAAAAAAAAACATCTCACATAGATAGAGGTTTCCCAGGAAAAAATCCGAAGTCCGAATGAACGCGTCGTTTAACATGGGCTGTTACTTGAAGAAACACCTTGAATATTCCAAATACTGCGATGGGTGTTGTGAAAAAGTGAAAAAAATATAGCGATGTTCTATGACTCAAGTTTTAATAAAAAAAAAAAATTAAAATAGTATTTGGTTCGAAATCATTTTCCTGTTAAAAAATCTTGAAAATCTTCCATATATATGTTAATTCTCATAAGAGATTTTCTTTATTTTTAAGGTAAGTTAATCGAGATATCGGAATCGGCCCCCTTGAATGCAAAATACTTGCAGGGAACTTTGAACTTGCCATCAATAGGTGGCATGCAAATTTTAAAGTGGCTCCGTCTTATGAATTTTGTGAAAATTCAAGAAGAATTTTAACGTGGGGCCTTATGGACGGAAACCGGAAATGACGTGTTGTGAGAAAACCTCTCCCTTGCATTTGGTCAAACCACAAACCAATTAAATTTCAGAAAATTCTCGAATTTTTAAAATTTATTTCATTCGATTCCGTCTGGCAGAAATTTCCAATACAATGTTATGGCAGTGAGATTATAGTCATTAACGGGAATAAAGTTCTAACACTAAATTATTTTTAACTTTTTTTGGTTAAAGGGGTACCAAAGTGAATACTTTTTTTACATATTCGGGAGCTACGAATTATTCTGATATCCCTGTGGTTCAATATTTTCGTACAATGCCTAGTTATTTTACAATTAATTATTTAGTTTGAAAAGTGAGTTTGATAACCGTTGGTTGATTCAAGCCGATGCGCTCCAGCAGCAGCCGCTGATACGACGAGAATCTCCCGCGAATCGGGGGAACCTCCTCCCCGCCTCCTCCCGCCCCCTTCTTGTCGTATCATCGGCCGTTGCGGCCGCGGGCATGCTTGAATCAACCAATGGTTTTCAAACTCACTTTTCAAACTAAATAATTAATTGTAAAATAACCAGGCATCATACGTAAATATAGAGCCACAGGGATATTAGAATAATTCTTAGCTGCCCGAACATGTAAAAAAAGTACTCACTTTGGTACCCCTTTAAAGCTCGAGTCATAAAACATCACTACATTTTTTTTCGTATCATTCAACGCAGAATTTTTTCGGTATATATATATATATATATATATATATATATATATATATATATATATATATATATATATATATTATATATATATATATATATATATATATATGTATGTATATGAAAGGCTCCATGTTTAACGACGCGTTTTCTCTGACTTTGGAATTTTTTCTGAGCCACTCATGACATCTAATTTACCATAAATCTTTTGCAGCAAAAGTTTCTGCAGACTAGGTGAGATATATTAGAGTCAAATTTATGGATTAAATTTATTCACATAATTATTCAGACAATCTTTGGATTAAATTAGCCCCACCACCGATTGTGTAAATGAAAATATTATTTTGTTGCTTTGATTGAGTTTGCACATATTTTTACTTTAATTCTACGGTAAATGACTTTAAGACAATTGTAGGAGTAAGAAAAATGTAAATATTTTTCTTATAATTATGACTGTAGTAGTTTCGATAATTTACAATTCTTAATTCTTTGTATAGTTATTTAAAATTGTATTTAAATGTGACATCAATATTATCATATATATTAAAAATTCTTTGAAGAAAACCTAATAATTTTAACAATAATTGGTGATTAATAAATAAAGATAATAAAGATTAAGGTTAACTTAATTAAGAAGTATTAATAACACAATTTTGTTAAAAAATATTTAGAATCTGTTAGTTACTTAATATTCTTTTATCCTAGTATATCATTCAATCACAAACAGTCACACAGAGAAAATATTATTGATGGGCTTTTCTCTGGTTCACAGGTGTGATGATATAAGCTATATATTATGTCAACCAAAATTGGAATGAAAATTTTAGTAAAAATAATGCGACATGCACTCACTTCTATTAACCCCGCTGGCGCTGACGACGTCCACAAAATCAACACTTCCTCCAGACTTTTTCTTGGAGGCTGCTGCGTCGATCGCCTTGGTCATCACCCCCGCAAAGACCACTGCGGCTAGGAGGACTGCACACACCTGAGGACAAACACCAGCATTTAGCTAATTGACATACGTTCTAATTAATAATAATTGTTGATTTTTTTTTTTTTTTTTCTTTTAGTAAAACCGAAACCGTGTTTTCACGATACACTGGCTGTCATATGCATTTAGGTTTCCATCAGAACCGCTCGGGAGTTCTTCGGCTTATGTCGGTCATTGATGTCCTTTTATAATATTAAAAAAATATGTTATAATGATATTAAATAGACAAGTAAGATAACGAATGCTTGTTATCACTGTTATCTCGACTTACCAGGAATCTCATTGTACTATGAGCTGCTAGACCAGAAGGTAGTGGATGATGTTTGGAGGACGGTCCTCAGCTTATATACGAGGTTAGGGTCCCTCGCCACCACATGAGTGGAATAGGAACCTTTATCTGGCCTGCAGATGACATCGCTTCCCCTCCGATGTATTATACGTGGCAGTGTGGCAGCCCTTCTGCACCGCGATCAAAATGTGTGCATTTTTTTTATATATTTTTTTAAAAATGTCAATGTCCTGAGACTGACCTGAAAATTGCTTACATTGTAGCTCATCCTAACCACGTACTAACCATGCACGTTTGTAGGTTGTTTGAACTCGGTGACACTCCGACACGCTCTACAAGACCGTAATAACTATTTAATTCTATATATTAACATCATTTACTAGATTAAAATCAGTTCAAAGTTGTCCTTTATGATTTATGAGCACCCTTTTAAAGTTGTATTTCCTGTAACTAGCATCAAATGTGAAAATGAATTAAAAAACAATTATTGGGCAATTTTTATGTGGAAATATATTTTTAAATTGTGTGAACCTGGTTGCACGAAATCAAACTTCTGAGTTAAATGACCATTTTATGGTAGAATTTAATGTGAAAAATATTAAACTCATCGCTGAAGAACCACCAATGACCAAAAATGGAAATAACCTATATTGTTTAATTTTTTCTCCAGCTTACTTCTCTCCAACAAGTGAAAATTGCATTACATGACAGATTTTAACAATTATTTTGTTCGTTTGTGTTTTGTTTTTAGAAATATTACACGCAGGGGACTTTGTGTAAAACCTGTTTATAATTCAACTGCTTTATTATAGTAATTAATAACTGTATTATATAAATAATATAATATTGATAATATCATAATATATTTATAAGTTCTAAATAGTCATAAAAAATTAAGTAAAGCTACACGAGGAGGTTAAAGTTGAACAAATAACATACTGCACATAAAAATATAGTTTAAAAATCACAGCTTTATTTCACAATGAAATGGCATACAAAAATAATATCATGTTTGGGAAGGCGAAGCATGAGGGAACAGGATGAAAGACAGGGTACAGTGATAACATTGGACGGCTTAGTGAGCACCGTACTTGGAGCTGCCGATGGTGCTGTAGCTACCGCTTGAGATGGCGCTGCCACCATAGCTGCCTCCAATAGAGCTGCTGATGGAACCACCATAGCTTGATCCGTGTCCAATGCCGCTTCCCAGGGAGGCTCCATAACTTCCGAGAGATGCACCATGTCCAAGAGATGATCCGTAGCTAGCACCACCGAGGGAAGCTCCAGATGAGTATCCACCTCCAAGTCCGTGTCCACCGCTCAGTCCAACTCCCAAGAGTCCAGAAGAGTGTCCGCCTCCAATTCCGTATCCGCTGCTGAGACTAGCTCCGGAGAGTCCAGATGAGTATCCTCCTCCCAGTCCGCCGTATCCTCCTCCCAGTCCGCCGTATCCTCCGCTCAGTCCGCCGTATCCTCCGCTCAGTCCTCCAAGTCCAGCACCTCCGAATCCAGCGCCTCCAAGACCAGCGCCTCCAAGTCCAGCGCCTCCGAGTCCAGCACCGCCGAAGCCAGCATTACCTCCGGAAACTCCAACAACAACGGGCTGAGCAACGGGGACGGCTTGAGGAACAGGGACAGCAACGGGACGGGGAACAGCTACGGGGTAGGGCTGAGGAACAGGGACTCCATAAGGCCTAGGCACGGGCACAGCCTGGGGAACTGGAACCTGAACTGGGTAAGGACGATTCACGGTAACGGGGTAGGGGCGAGGGACAGCGACGGGGACAGCCTGAGGCACGTGGACAGGCACGGCGCGGGGCACAGCAACAGGGTAGGGCTGGGGAACACGCACGGGCACTGGTCGGTTGACGGTGACGGGGTACGGCTGAGGAACAGGCACGGGGCGAGGAATGGTGATGGTGTTCACTGATGCCACGTGGGATGTGGTAGATCCACCTCCAAGACCGATTCCAGCTCCACCAAGTCCAAGTCCAGCTCCACCAAGTCCAAGTCCAGCTCCACCAAGTCCAAGTCCAGTACCTCCCAGACCAAGTCCAGCGCCTCCCAGAGCGAGTCCAGAGCCTCCAAGTCCATATCCAGATCCTCCTAGACCGATTCGTGACCTCCTCCGAGTCCGCTACCCAGGCCGAGTCCAGCCCCGCCGAGACTTGCTCCCTTCAGGCCGAAGTTGTTGAGGCCGAGACCGTATCCTCCGCCGTATGAGCCACCATAGCTGCCACCATAGAGGCTGCCGCTGCCAAGGGAGGCGCCCCCGAGGTGTCCCAGACCGGCGCCATAGCCTCCATGGCCGAGGCCAGAGGAGAGGCCACCACCGTAGCCCAAGCCCAGAGTTCCTCTCTTCTCCTGCTTCTTCTCCTCTGCGCTAGCCAGGACGGCTAGGGCCAGGACGAACATGCAGACCTGCAGAAATAAACATGGTCAGGCAGGTGGCAAAAATATTGCGAATGATGATTATCATGTATGCTGTAGTTTATTGTTACTTGAATTATACATTTCTGTAAAATATATTTATTACTATCATGTAAATTCAACTATGACTAAATTATCAATTAATGAATGTTTTATAAATTATTATACGTCACAAAAAGAAATTAAACATTTAATTTTAAGGTATAAATTCATCACTTATAATAAAACTTCTTAAACAATAAAAATATTTATAAAATTAAAATATACTTTTAATATTAATATTAATACTAAGAAACTTGTCTAGCGAAAAAAGAAAAAAAAACTGCCATAGTTAAAAGCTAGATAAGAGTAGAGGATATTATATTATGTACTCACCATGGACTTCATGGTTGTGTGAGACTCAAATGAGAGGTGCTGAGCTGGGCTGTGTCTGGTGGACACTGATGCCCTTCCGAGGATCGACCTCAGCTTTTATACAATCTAACCACCACACATGTAAGATAACATTATAGGAATGGGTGCAAACAGGGCAGTAAGTAAAACAGGCTGGGGAGGAGGAGGTACTTTCGCTTTACTTCATTCTTTTTAATAAAGAAGTTTAGATGGTCCCCATATACTTGAAGAACCACTCCTTCTTTTAGATGCTTGCTTTTGCCCTTCTCTTAAGACGGCGGCGGGCAGACGGGTGACCGCCCTTCTCTGTATATATGCGTGTTTGTGTATGTGTGTGAGATTTGCCCAGCTGGCTCCTCCTTAGTGTGCATGAACCGGTCCCTCTCTCGGGAAAAGTCACTCCTCCACAGCAAGTCACACATAAACGTCGAGACGAGGAACAGGAAGATCGTAGACTATGATCTTCATTCTTCAGATATTGCCGCTGGGTTTACTCTCTCAAAGTACATATATTATCATATTACATTAATTTCTAATCTGGTTGATACTAAAAATGTTGTAGTTCATACATTTTTATAATAAAAAATAAAGGTAGGTAGATTAATATGTAAAATCATGATGTTATTTTCTTGCAAAATAATATCTAATCTTAACACTGATATAATACTTTATTTTACAAATTTTCAAAATGATCGTTATTTTATTTATTATATTTTCTTTGAAACTAAATTTATAAACAAAAAGTCAGAGGCAGGAAACATCTAAGAGTCCATGAAAAACCTAACTCAAAAAGTGAAATACTGCAATAAAAGAAATTAAAACGCCAGTAAATAAAGAATCAATATAATAATTTTATAAAGTAAGCTAATACGCTATTATACTGTGCCAACTTAACTGAATACAGTTAAATATTATGTATATGAGATTTGAGCTTATACTGTACCACTTAATGACCGGAGTTTTAGAGGCCACAAAAAGCAAAATTAAAAAAAATATATATATATTTGAGGTGAGCCTCTGAACTAGAAAATGGAGGGTGGTTACGCCCTTATTTTGACCTCTACCAAACTGCAGCACTGTCCTGCACAGCTCGGGACACCACGTCTCTTTTTTTGTGGGCAATTCTGTGAAGTCTATAAAGGTGTGGGGAACTTTTGGGTATGGCTAAAGTGCCCTTCACACCTCCCCAAAATTGCAAATCTGAATATCTTTTTGTCTTGGAGCTGCAGGTCCCGTAAATCAGGCAGGGGTGAAGTTCATACTGCCCTGAGGTACACATAAATTACTCAATTTAAAACTATATTTCCATAAAAATGATTAGCAGTAATCACGGTTGTTAGAAAGTGACCAAAGTTAGCGTGTTGTACAACGATTAACTTTGTCCTTTAAAATTATAACAGAGCATTTATTTTTAAAAAGTCCGCCAAACTTTCTTCAAGTCAAAAGTCACGAGGAATAATAATTATCACATTGAAAATTTCGCAGGACTATTAATATGCGTAATTTCTCTCGGTGGGCGGTTTGGTTAGATGAATTAGAGCAGCCAGTTATTACGGGAAGTGGCGTGACCACAATTGTACACCCTCGGACGTAGAAACGTTTTGCGTGATTACAGACGGTCACTACTCTTTATCATAATTATAGAAATTTATATAAAAATATGTTATATGAATCTACATGATAAAATAACTGTTTTCTTCTGATTTTGCTTTTATTATCATGTATTATGCTTGAAAACAATGAAGTAAAAAATAAAATTTGATAATTTTTATTAATTTAATTTAATAAAATTTGTATTTTATGTAATTAAATTAATATAATTTCATTATTTCTGGCTAGTTCTTGTAAATTGATTAATTTTCTATGTTCATATATTTTAATCAAGGGAATGCTCCGTATATAAATGAAATATAAAATATGACTGGACAGCAATAATTATACAAACCCCTAATTAAATTATGACAGTCTCAATTAAAATTTCTAATATAGTTATTAATAAACTCCCAATGTCTTCTTTATTTGCATAGGAAAAGATAAATTGTCTTTTATAAGGAGTAAAAAAATATATATTCCCTAGTACAAGCACTCGTTTCTCACCTTTCTAATTACATGTGTGACATAAAAATATTAAAAAATTAATTGTGGGACCTATTAATTATAAATTTATAACATTCAACAACTGGATCTTCCCTTTTTTTGCTACTGAAATGTACAGCCTTAGTCAAACTGAATGGAACTAGAACTCGTATCATTAATCGTTCTGTCCCGCCGATTGTCCTCGATTATTGACATTGCGGCTTTTGTCGAGCTCGGTCGCTGATAGATCAAGTAGCTACATGCTGGTCTAGCCAGCTGGTCTAGATACAGTAATCAGCTGACTAATAAATAGCAGCTTGCGCAGGTCAGCGGCTCTCACAGATAGAACGGATTATAAATCAATTGCGTAGTAAATAAAATTTTATATAATTTACTTACTACGCTTTCAGGCAGTATATTTATCAAATTATTGCAGACAAGTTAATATCAGCGAGTTCACTTTAGGAGAATTATAATATCATTATAAATAAATCATTTCACAATATAATGTTCTTTTTACAATTTTCAAATCAAATGTTATATATTGTGAAGAAGTATAAGTACATAACGAGCTTCATTTTGTTGATAGTAAAATTGCTGCATGGTAATCATAATGTAATATCCGTGGTATACCTCGGGACAGCAAGAACGTTACCCTGGCTCTCTAAGTCTGTATTGTCATGGCTGCAGAATATGACAAGGCGAAATAATTTTTTTTTTATGTCTGGAATGGGTTATCTCACATGAAATTGCAAATCTGCAAATCTTTCTCTCTGAACTCTTCCAGCTAATCAGGCTGATGTAAATTTTATGTTGCCACAAGGTTACAACTCAGTCAGCTCAGAGTATATTCAGAGCAAAGACTGTATATTATTAAATTGTTCTTGTATTCAGAGAACGTTACACCCTGCTTGATTTTCTAAATTGCTACCCCAACTTAGTCAGTAGACGGAAAGATGATAGTTTTGTCATCCAAAAAGATATTTAAGTTCATTACAGCAAAAAATAGAATAGACATTCCTATTTCTATGGTTACATTTTCATGGACTGCATGTACGATATTGCTCAATATTGGAAAAACGTTGATACTATGTCAAGTGTACTCCTTCATTTCATTAAAATAAAAAAGTTCTTATTTGGTTATTACTGATGGATCATATAGTGATAATTAGATGGAAAATTTAATTTGAACGCAGTGTATCTCACTCTTGATGCGCTGTATTCAAGGGCACCTATAATTGTGACGTCTACTAGAGCTACTGGCCCAGATCATCTCGAACTGAACCCGGAACCCTGCCTGGCCGGTTGGGGCTCACACGTGTACTCTCTAATGTCACCTCTAATAACTTAATTCAGACAACCTGTACTAATATTTTGTCTTCTGATTGTACTTGTCTAAGAAATTGTGGTATGAAAATTGCTACAATAAAGTTTCGATACAAAGTGGTTCATGCTTTTAAAATTTTGGACAAGTAATCTCATTAACTTGATATGGAACCACACGTTTTGTAATGTAAAACTTTTTTGTTCTTGATAAACTGGATCTTTAATGTTGCATTTCTCATATTACATCAAAAGTGAATGTAAACCAATAAAGTTTCTGCTCAAACTTGGGAAGAGGAAGCAATACTTTTAATATGTATTTTTTTTAACAAGCATCTGAACTTGCTCATTCTTACATCATTGCCTACAATAAATTATGTCTCTGGTTGAAAGTCACTCGTTCGGAACGTAATAAAAATGTGTTGCACTCGAAACATTCATTTGATACATCGATATCCTTTCCAAGTAGAGGACGGACGTACATACAACTTTTTATATTTGTTTTGTATATAAAAAAATGATCCAATTATATATAATTATGCATATGTATCCCTTCACCTGTTTACAGTACTTTCTGATAGCATGTTGTTAGTTGCATACTATCTCCAATATAAGGGTAGTGAAAATAAGGATGATTTATTTTCATATGAAATAGAACATTAAATGTTGATTATAGTTTGAATTTAAAGGGGTGACAAGAAATAACACAATAAAATATGAAATGTATTGTGAAGGAACAATTTCTATGAATGTTTCCAACGTGTTAAATTTCTCTGTACGTTGAAATTGTACCAACTTTATTTATTGTGGTCATTTTGCGTCTCTCTATGTCGGCCATAACTAACCACACACAAATATTCCTCATGACAAGGGGCAAGCCTTTCACTTAGCTATATTTGTCATTGCCGCAGTTTAACATCGCACTTACAACAGAGTGCTCTTAACTTGTTGTAGTATAACTTAATATTAATTTCGATACATGTTTTTATGACAGTTAGACTAGGTTATTTGTAGATACGAAAATTAAATAAAAAAAAGTACATAAGTATGTAATTAGTTATTATAAAACAATGTTAATTAAGTGTATTAAAACGTTTTGATATAATTGACGGTAATTAAAGTACTTGCACAAGTTACTTGTTACTTTCTCAACTGCATTACGCCAAGAGCTTTAAACTTCTTAAAGATAACATGCACTTTAATGGATATGAACAATATAAACTAAACTATTCTGTACATTACTATCTTATAATGATAATTATTTTTATACATCCTTATAAAAAGCTGCATGCCATGAGTAGGAAATTTCTTTTCATTTTCATATTACGAATAACGATAAAATACATGTCAACATTACATCTATAAACACAACTGAGGTTAATTTTTTATTGCGAGAAAGTATAAGTGATTTTATCGCAAACTCGAGTTCGAATGCTCGGCATTTTTAATTTTTTTATTTTTTATTTTTTTTTTTTACAGATTGTATATCATAGTTTAATGGTAATTAGGTTCATATAATTGCACGAATTTTAATATAATAGTATTAAAACTGATGTATTAGAAGATATAATTTTGCATAAAAATTTTCGTTAAAAAGAAAATTTCATCTCCATAATATATACCAATAAATAATATTGAAATTTTTCTGTAAGGAAATACTGTATGCAATAATTAGAAAAATTGTATCATGTAAAACCGGCTTTATATATTATAATATAACTCAAGTCTAAAATTGAATTCTTTTTGCCAAGTGACTTGCATTATGATTGCTTTAACGGCATAAATTTCATTGCTTAATATATAGGATTCGAATTTAGAATTAGCAATAAATAAAAAACGAATTCAAAAAGCATTTACTCTCGACTCTCATTAACATGATACCCATAAGACGTAAAATAGATTTCCCAATACATTATACTATGCTATTTGCGGTTAAGTTGGTAAGAATATAATTATAAAGACATCTTTATAATCTACATCTATCTAAATGTCACCATTGTCCCCTCCATGTGACGGATCACTTGACAGGTGCATGCGCTTGCATGTCCGTGGTCAAGAAGTGCCTCCACCTACCATCGCCGTCAAAATTAAGTGCCTCACCTAACATGCAGACTTGTGGTGACGAGGGGCTTACGATTATCACCGCGATGTCTGTCTGCCCAGCCGACCGGTTTACGTTAATCGTTGATGCATGCCTCACTGCACTGGAAAGTTCATGGACGGTGAAGAATTGTTCTCGACACTTAGTTTATGTTTAATCATTTTAATTCATCAATTATTTTTTAATACGATTACTGATGGAAATTTTCAAGAAATCGATTTGTAATTTTTATTAAATAGAAACAATCTCTTTCGTTTGAAGTATTTAAATTTTTTCCACCATTCAGTATTGGCTTAAAAAAAAATACCTGTTACGAAATTTTTAAAACGATATTTTTATAATTTTATTAAAAAAATAATACATTGTAGTTGACTTGTAGAAGTGTGCAAAATCAAGCTAAATAATTAATTGTTAATTGTCTTATTGCAAAAGTATTTCAGTTTTTTAACTATATGTAAGTTGAACACAGAAATTGTAAATTTAATTGATATTATTGAAAACAGCTAAAATTTGTTCACACATTTTTTGTTCAGTTAAATTTTTAGTAAGCAATTTTTAATACTGCATGACGAGGCACAGATTAAAAAAATGTTCTGTTATATATCCAATAAAGTAAATTATTTTTCGGCATAAAAAGACATACATGATGTATGTCTTTTTATGCATACATGTCGTGATTTGTTTTCGATTATGTGACTTGATTTAAACCGGCCTACCTTAAAGTTGTGCAATTGCACCCCCAAGGCATGCAATAAAATCAAGTTGTCCTCAGTCATAATGAGACTCGCAAGTTCAGACAGGAATTTAAATTACCCAAGTGCTGCCAAAAAGAGATTGAATTTTTTATCAAAACGAAAATCACCCATCTGTGAGACATTTCAATTCAAGTATTGGGAAACAAAGCATGGAAAAAAACTTTCACTTGGTTATTCGAATTGATTGTTTATCATTTTTTTAAATGAAGGAAAAATCCAACTCATATTTTATTTCATAATTATACGTTTAGTATCAAAGATCAATATATGAGGTGAAAGGTTGTAAATTGCATCATTGCAGAGGATAGGATTTGCATGCTTCTTTGTATTTATCGTCCATATTGTTCACCGCACAATTATTACATGGTGTATTTAACCAGATATCGCGAGTAAGTGTTAAATTTATTTATACTTGTTACAGTATATTGTAAATTTACTGTCCAACTAGCTTCTTTTCTAGTAACGTAAGTTTTAGCGTTGAGTAGATTGCATACATTTAGGGTTTTAACTTTCATAAATTTCATGTATTGAATTAATGGAATTATGGAATTGTTATTATTAAATTAGAAAATTACAATCGATTGTCATGCAGAGCGTTGCAATGTTTTAATTTTATTTTCGTGCTGTTTTTAATAATTTAATTTACATTGTCGGATTATTTGTAAGGTGTAATTTCACATTATACCACAAGATAATCATATCATTTTCATACAGTACACTTGCTTTTTGGTGAGTGTCATTATTACTTGTGACTGTCAACAAGGCTAAATCTGATATTTTTGGTATATAAAACTCTTGAACCACTGCGGCAATGCTTGAATAAATCTGCTCCTTCTGCCCTGCTCTACAATACTCCATACATGGCATACATGATTAGAAAAAAATACCTATAATTATAGGAAAGTAAAGAAACAACTTTTTATGTTGATTTACATTAATAGGAAATTTTATGTTAATGTATTTCATATATTCTAAACTTATTATAGAGAAACTTAAACCAGTACTTTAATCAATGAAATCTGTGCTTTTTTATATATTTAAATCCAAAATATAGAGCAAACTAGAACCAAGAAACTGTAAAAAATGTAGTGAGAAGGATTAAAAAGTATTTGATATAAAATTCAGCTTTAAAATATTTGAATTTAATTAAAAATTTCGTTTACACTTTACATCCTTGCATTATTATTCCTGATTAATTTTGACACAAAATATACATGTATATAAGTAAGCTTACTATAAATAAAACGTGTTAAGATAAAATATACATGAAACATGAAATTCTGATACAAAGTTCTCCACGAAGCGTAACCAAACTTGTCCAGCAACTTTGCCAATGCCAAGAGTGAGTGAAAAAAGTAATAATTATTTTAAAACATTCAGTATACGATTTATTAATAATATAATCTTTATGCAAATCTTCGTACATAATTTTACGATAATTAAGCTATTGGTCCTTGAATACAACTCCCATAATAATACTGTGTATCCAGATATTTGAATAGTTTCCATATAATGTTAATAAATCTGGGGGGTCTTCAAATAACACAAATTACAACAATCCTAAAATTAAGACAGTCTTAGCGTATTCTTTATTGTTGCGCTAAGACAGTCTTAGGCTAAGTTTAAGTTAAGTGGTGTTATTTGAAGACCCCCCTGATATTTATATTTTTCAAAAATACTGCGCGCATACATTAAATTAATTATGATTGTGTTTGTTTGTTTAAAAGATTTTTATAACTTCAATATATATTTTTAACAAGCATCGAAATCATTTTTAATAGGGTGTTACTCACCGGTGACGTCATAAAATATATTTTCATATTTTCGGTATACTTTACATTTATTAATAGTCATTAAATACTCAAAAAAAGAACAAAAAAGTGTAACATTATTATGTTCTCTCTTTTATGAAATAAAAAATATTCATGTCAATTGAGTCAATTAAAATAATTTTATATGCTATTTCGTCCCTTCACCCCTGTAACATAAATATTACATGGAAAGTTAAAACAATAATTATATCATGCATAAATAATATGAATGATCTCCATTTACATGGTAGCTATAATTATCTTATATGCATGTGAAATCAGAAATATAATATTAATAGAGCTAACTGCATAAAAACACTTGCAATTATATGATACATGCATGCAGTATAAGTGAACCGTAACTAAATGTAAAATACGAAACTTTAATAAAAATGTTCCGTTACTTTTGTTTTAATTCAATAAAAAGTGACTTAATTTAATACTTGACAATGGGATTGTATAACATTTTATCACCATGCCATATAAAGCTTCCGCTGGTTTATCGTAAAGTTATGAAAAGAGTAGAAAAGTACTGATGAGATGCTCTGGTTTCATAAGCACTCTCATGTGGATGTTCCCTTTCTCCCCGCAGCCCCGCCCACTTTCTCCAGCCGACATGCCCTAGGCTGTTCATGAGAACAGCTGATCGCAAGATCTGAAGCCGCAGTCTCCACTTTTGTGATTCATCCTCGATGTCGCGTGGGCAGAACGAGCTATAAAGAACTTATTTATAAATTACGGCATTTTCTCTAGAATGTCGTCGTTTGTTTTCTGGGTCACTTCCATACTGTCACCTGAGGAGGTGATTTTTATTGATTAATTGTTATTAATTGTGATTTATTAATGTATTTTACGCTTGTACTCTCGTGTATAATAACGCCCAAGATGTACATCAGGATAGAATAAATTTATTACACCCGCATACTTTTTCTATAACTCTTATAAGATCTTGCAATAATTTACATTTGCCTTGTTGTCTCCCAATATAAATTTTCTTTTTGAATGCAGCTCTTTTAATCAGGTTTAATTTGACAACGAGAAAAGAGCACCGACATTTTTCATTAGACTAAAAGATAAAAATTAGTATAAATGAACATTGTGTGCACTGTGCACTCAAAGAAATAGTGAATAAAACGCTCTCTGATACAACTAGTTTAATTTCAATAATAATTTACATTTTATTTTTTTTAAATACTATAAGGATAAAAGGCATTTTCATCTTATTTTATATTTTATAAAATGTAATAAATTTATTTTAATTCATTTTATTAAATTAAATTATTTGTAACAAAATATGATTATGTGTAAATAGTTGTAATTAAATTATGCAAAAGAATACCTACTTTCGAATTATAATTAATGTGATTCATGTCAAAAATTAACCATTCACTTGATGATTATTGATTATAGACATGATAGAATCGGTAGAATTTGTTGAGTATTTTTTATATGTCTTAAAATGGTTCCAATCAATAAATATATTGGTAGTTATTGTATTGCTATCACTAAATAAAAACATAATCAAAAATAGTGAAAGAGGTTAATTCTTATAACTCTAATATTTGAACTATTAAAATATATAAATATAATATAATAGCAGAGTATGTGTCAATATAAAATTAATTGATAATTATTGTATCATGATGACGCTTTTCCAATTACACATCAGTTTTGCAATACACCTCGCTACATGTGTTAAGCAACACTGACTTGCGATGTAGCGCACCTTTATTGCTAGTAAATTACATCCCAGGTGACATCGATGTGACTGACAGTGAGGAAGTGAGAGGTAGTGGACAGGTGTGGCGATCTGCGGACTGTATGCGAGCGGTAGTGCGAAAGTGCGGAGACGTGCCGCTATAAAGTAATGGTTACGTATGGAGCAAGTGAAGGGTCGTGTAGCTGGACCAGATGGTGATGATGGTGTGTTTGGGTGGGGGAATGTTGAATTTTTGTTACAATACTACGGAAACATGGATGATATAAAAAATAATCAATATAACTTTTTTGTAAGTTACAAAGTTGCCAATTAATGTTATTTAGTTCTTTTAACTTCTTTGTCAAACAAAAACGCAGACAGTAATTATGCAGAGTCAATTTAAATACAAAAACATACGACATAAAATAAAACTAAAAAATATAAATATCCATAAATATAACTACTGTACCATTTTTTTATTAATGGTTATTTTTATTTCAAACTCGGTAAAATAGTACAACAGTTTTTGCATTATTATTTAGTTAAGTTGAACTCTTATCAATTTATTGTAATTTATATTAATTAATATATATAAATATAAGTTATATTTATAACTTATGGTTATGGCAGATTTTTTTTTTTTTTTTTTCAATTTATGTTTACAGATCCACCAAGGCTATAATATTATAGACTGTTAACAATTTAGAATTACAATAAAAATATATTATATATTTTAAAATTTTCTATAATACCTGGAAATCTCGGCTGCTTAATTGTTTATGAGCACTTGAACGTATCTTTATTCTATAAAATATATTCTTCGATTTAATTCAATTTAATGTTTATTGGTTTGAAAACAGCAATCTCCACTTTATGTAATGAGCTTTTATAAAACAGTACATTATAGTAAATTGGAGATTGCCTGTTTCAAAACTAGGCCGCTCGTTCATTGAAAATAGTGATCAAGTTCACTGCTTTTCAACAATGCCCGTCAAAGAAAGTTGCATCAACGTCTTCTCGACTGCTAAAAATACATTTGGTCAATTGTCCACTCTGTGCGGAGAAAACGTTACAAACACGCGACTTTAGTTTTGATACAATCTCAGTTGAAAGTAATATTATCAATTTGTGTTTTTTTTTTCTATAATTTTAATTGTTATCATTATTTTCAACGCAGGACACAGGTGAAAATGATGTTTTGTTCGAACTATGTATCCAGCTGGATTAAGTAGAGGACTTAATGTAGCGCAGTCTTTCTGATCCAACTAAATTTTGATACACAAAGATCTGAAAGGAACACTAGTGAAAATGCATCAACTCTACTAAAATTATAATACGTACATCAAAACATCATTGAATTCCGTCTCTAGGGTGATGTAAATTGATATGTGACAGTATGAAAAAGTTCAGATTAAAATTTTACAATAAACAACTGAACAACCATCAAATGCAAAAAGGTATGCAGTTCTTCTATGGTTCTATGCAGTATAATGAGCTCATTATTTTATTCTAATATAATTTTTTACTTTGAAAATATAATAATTAATAGAGGTGTTAATTATAATATTTAACTTTCAATTTTATTTTTATACAATTTGTTTATTTATTTTATTTAAGAATTCAAAACTTTAAATTGATGGTGTTATAAATAATAATTAATGAAAGTAACTTCAACATAATATTAAAATATTTATGAATTAATTAATTTCTATATTACACATAATTCATGCCCAGCTAGTGCTCCTCCTAGCGTACAAGCTGCGAACTATAGGGTCGGTCCATTGACCCACAGAGCTGCACGACCCGTCTCAATTAATTGTCAGGCGAGGTAAGGCGTTGTGACCTACAACTGGAAACTGGGAAGAAACTAATGGCATTCCGATAAAATTTGATTGTTATTTTATATATATTTTATTATAAAAGTCAGTACAAAAAGAAGAACACAATGCAAGTGCTGGAGCGAAACGAGGGCAGCTCTTTCACTATAGTAGTTTGTTTATCAAATGCAATGAGCTGCGATTAATTAAAGGACTTTTTTTTTTTTTCAAAAATATGATTTCAATGGAATAGATTTTCATGTTGAAAAAAAAAATGTTATAATGATCATAAAAAATGAAAATATAAAAAAATAAACACAAACAGTTACAATGAAATAGCGCAGGCCTTTTCTCGTTTAAAATGAGAAATGTTAACTCCATATCCCATGTTTACACATTATTGTCATGGCATGATTATAATGTGTAGCAATACTGCAATATCAAGTATCAATAATATAGAATAATGAAAAAAAAAGTAACAGATTGTTTGAGAGACTGCGATATGACTTATCAATTGCAATGATCACAATTATTCTCTTTTGATATGGTGCGAGTTTGCTGACACAGCTTATCCCTTGTAGCTGGAGCTGGAGTACTTGGAGCCAGTGCCGAGGTCCGACACTGCGGCGGCTGCGCTTGAGGGACTGAGCGATGCCGTCAGTGAGCTGCTGCCTCCTAGCGCCTCACTGCGTCGTGTCCAAGGCTCGCAGGCCATAAGACGAGGCAGGCGCGATCCAGGGTGGGTGCAAAATTTAGGATTTAACATGGGCAATATAGGCATTTCCTATTTCCCCCACTCCAATTTTTTTAACATTGGCCTTATGAAGAGGACACCCCTTAATTTTTTTTCTGGATCCGCGCCTGAGACGAGGCGCTGCTGTGTCCATAAGGTCATAAGGAGAACCAGCAAGCAAACAATTGGTGAGACAAACAAAAGGACGTAAAGTAATATGTTAGAGACTTTGCAGACCATTCAACACTCAGTAAATAATAATTCATTCATTAAATCTTATTATTTGTAAAAAAATTATTGCATTAATTAGAAACATTCAAGTTTTTACCACATAATTATTAATATAGGGTGAACGATTGATACCAATATTAATTTGTGATACAATACGTACAATACATAAAAAAAAATCAATTAAATCCGTTCCCTACAATGACTCTACTATATTGTTACCATGTAATAAAAAAGATTTCCTTACATTTGATGTGAAGGCAATGACATTTAATTGCTTGTATGTTTTGTACTTGCTCGAGCAGTCATTCACTTCGTATTACAATTAAAATAATGTAGTCAATTAAGATTCAAATGTGATACAGCAATTAAAATAATTACACATGTTAGATGCAAAGGATAATGGCTGGTAAGTGCAACTTTACAGAAACGGAATTTTTTGTCATTGCCAATAAAAAACGGAAACTTCTGCAAAACTTTGAATGTTAATAAAATCATCTCACCATTGTCTTCATTGGTGGGTGGATTGAATGATGCCTGCTACACCCGGGCTCGAGGCTTATATACCTGGGCGGAGGCTACCCTTCACCCAGCCGGAAGATGAGCACCATTCTCGCTCTTGACCCTGGCGAACGTGACAGTTGACGACCGGTCATTCCTCAGCAGAGAATGTCCCAACAACTAAATAATAATAATAGAGACTTCCAGAAGATCATGGAGCAGTAAGTATTTTCCCAGCATTGTTGCAACAATGAGGTTTTTATTTACTGTCTTCAGTGAAATAATTTGATGTTTTTGCATTATAACGCGACCTCGATGTGAGCTCTGTGGTTTTTATGTTTAGTGAAGTGACAGTGAAATAGGTTTTTAACTTTTTGATGTGTATTTATAAGATTTAAATAAGAAAATCCATTATACAGTGCTTTAGTTTATGTAAATTTAAGTGCATAGTGCGTTAATATTATATACTAATTATTGAAAACGAAAAAAAAATGAGATATTAAGTTACTGATTAAACTAACAAGTAAGACCTCAAGAGAATTTAATTTTATAGTTTTAAAAAAAAATGAATTAAGAAAATAATAAATATTTCTATACCAAGCTAAAACCAGTTTCAATTCATTGTATAAAAAATATTACTCATTAAAATCAATTCCAAGCTTCCTATGAGGATGCAGTAGAAAATTATACGAGATACGTCATGGAATCCATTATTTTATGACTTCGAAATGTGATTGCATTTGTCTAAATTTTGTGTGTCTTTGTTTCAAGTGTGTTACTTTTTTGTTTATTACGAAATTTATTACCAATAAACCAGATTTACTACACTTATGATATGCTTTCCTTTAATTCCTTTTATTATACAACCTCAAAGTGAAAATAAAACACATTTTTTTGTAATTTCAACTGTTTTACCTTTTCCGATGTTATTCATATTGATCATTTTATTATTATTGTTTTGTATTAAGGAAAAAGGAAGATTACTTTAATTGGTTTAATTTTATTTTATGAAACGCTTCATTAACTATCCATATAAATTGACACCATCATTGCATGTGAACGAGGAAATTTATCAGGAAGTAACATTTGTTTATAATTATTTGTGTTTATTTGTCATATTTTATTATAACTCCAATTTTATTATTGATATATATTTGCTGCATGAAAACAAAGGTTTAATGTTTCAATAACAATTAGATTATTAATTCAAATGTTTCTCTTTAATTTCGGACCAACTGACCGCGAGTCTATAACTGCATGCCGAGGCCGGATGAGGCGCGTGCAAGCCCTTCACACCCCGAGAGATCGTGCCGGAGAAACCCACTGCATCACAATGGAGAGAATATTAAAAACTGAAAGTACGAGAAAGGTCAACAAAAAAGTCGTGCAGCTAAGCAAAAGTTGGAGAATTACAAACTGACCTCACAGTTTCTCCGCAAAGGTAATCAGCGTACACAATTTTACAGCAAGTACTTCAACGTAATTGTATATTATTTTGCATACTTATAATGGAATTTAAAAGAATAGTTTTTAGTCAATTTAAAGTTGAATGTCTTTCAAATATTGTCTCCTTGTTTAGAAAATTAATTAGACAGTTAAAATTGTAATTTTTTTCATGTCTACATTGTCTAAGATTTTCAATTATATTTATTTATAACCCATTATTTGTAACTCCACGTTTTAATTTATAGAATGACTATTAAAACAATATTTTTGTTAGTATTTTTTTTTTACATAACTCACAATTTAATACAGTGTAATTTTTTTATTTTGCTCTTTTCCGAATTATATTCAACAATTTTTTTCGACCATTCTATTAATCTATTAGCCTTATTTTTTTAATTATACCATATATATATTATATAATATGCATTCTTAATGTTAGATTATGTTATTTAAATGAGACCGCTGATGCAAAACACAAGACAATTAAATAAAAAACATTTTTTATGTATGCCACTATTTATTGCAATCTGTGATTTCATAATTAAGAATTCAACATAATTTGATACTGATAATATCAACCTCCTTCCTTGCATGTTGTTTAATTCAAATGTCTCATGACTCTCATGAGCATTCATCTTTCAGCTGAAAAGTCGATCTGGGTTGGTGCTGACCAGATGAAGTTTCAGGATGGACACGAGCGATGATACGTGACCATCCACCTCGATTATTGCTTGTATCGTTTTCTACGTTGTGTCTCAAGTTGCATATATATCGCTTTTCTACAAGCAATACATTCGGTTTCTATGGAGTAAAATAACAATAAGTTCATGTAATAAGTAATAAATTTTATATTATAAGTTATAAAAAATGTTGTAAAAACGTTTTTTTAAGTCTACGCAGCTGTAATAAAACTCACTCATCGGAATTACTGACCAAGTTAACATAATGTAACAAATTATCATACAAGAATGAATTTATAGACGTTCAAATTCTCTTTACTAGCTGTCCTAACTGCATGCATGGGTACCAAATTACTACTTACAATTACTATTTATTTTAGCCGCAGGGCTCTCTTTGGATGTCGAGGGCTGCTCAATTGCGATGATTTATTTCATTGTGTCGTTTGATGGATCTGATAAGCAGTTTTATTTGATAGTTCTGGGCCAGCAGCATGTGACTGTTATAAATAACGAGCCTTGTTAGCAGAAACCGAAAGTAAGGAAGCGGTGGCATGCGTGCTCATTTCACTCGTTAAGATTGTAAAATCCACCAGATTGGCATTCTGAGGTTTAGGAAGCTTCATATGTAACCGGTTTGTATGAAGTTATTGTAGATTTATGATACAAGAAAGATATTTAGAACGGAGTTACCACGCAGGTTTAATGTCAGGATATTGTCTTTTTAAAAAATAATGATGCCAGAGGTATATGTGGGGTCTTGAGTGTGCCTCATTACTTATAGGGAATAGGTTAGATGATAAGATTGCAACAATTTTTATAACAAAATTGTTATTAGAACTGGTACCACTTCCCTTCTGAGAAAAATATCTGTTGTTTTACTTGTTTTCCTCTGTTATTAACTTCTGATTTCATATTTCGAATGTAAATCATGTTTCAAATCAAATTTCAAACCACTAAAAACTATTTTTGTTTTACATACCATTTTATGTATGCTGGGCAATCTTCGCCGATCCTTTATTTTATGCAAACACTCCACAATTAGCACTGATTTTAATAATGTATAAATTAAGCATAAATATATACATATGCATGTGTTATTTTTGTGAATAATAATTAAAAAATAACATATGCCATGTATATACTTAATTTATATATTATTAAACTCAGTGCTAATTGTGGAGTGTTTGCATAAAATAAAGGATCGGCGAAGATTGCCCAGAGCATATACATAAAATGGTATGTAAAACAAAAATAATTTGTCTACTTCGCCTGCTAAGTTTTATTAAACTAAAAGTATTTTTGTTTTCGTTTAAAATTATAAAAATAATAATAAATAATAATAACAAAATCGTCTTTATTATAGAGGCGGGATTTAGGCCAAAAGGCCCACTCTTCCATCCAACCTCCATCCGAAATTATGATTTCGGCAAGTTCCACAGTGAAGGCAGAAGACATATTCAGAATGAGTTTAATGTACACTGCATAAAAACCATCAGATTAAAAAATAAAAGCTGTTTAATATATTTTCTAGACTATAATTATATACAAAAAAATAGAATATAAGGTATAGAAAATTTATTCACCAAAGAAATTTATGAAAGTAGATAAATAATTGCAAATACTGAAGTATCAAATTTAAACAAATTATAGAAAGAAATTTTATTATTAAAAGAATTATTTAAATATAAATGATAATTTTATGGTTAAGATTTGATCTTTTATTGCATTTTTTACTATGAAATATGCAACTATGTCTGAATGGCGAGTCTGAATTGATTGATGCGCAGATTAATCAAGATTGTTTTCTGGAACGTTTCACTGCCATCAGTCACGCCCTAGTGAGCGGACACTGCCAGCAAGTAAATTGTATTTTTTTTTTGTCTGTATGACTTCATATAATGGCCAGCTTCCTCCTAGAAAGTTGCTCACTTTAATTGTATACGATAGTGGATATGGTGAGTTAGTAGTGCAATTAAAATATAACACAATTTAACATAGAAACAATTTTTATTATAACAAAAAATATAACAATAAGAATATAACAAGTGACAAGATGTACATTTAAAGGAAGTCATGGTTTTGTTTACCAGCCTCCTCCTCCGCCGCTAGATTTCCATCCCCCATGTCCACCCCCTCCACTACCCCCGCCGTACTCAGACTTGCTGACAACAACGGGGTGGGGGATGGGGATCGTAAATGGCTTGGACACTTCATAGGGGACGTGATGAGGAACCTCTACCCTAACAACCTTGGGCACCGGCACGGCGTAAGGTTTAGGGACGTGGACAGCGTATGGCTTGTGAACAATCACCGGCACGGGCTTACTGACGTGCACGGCCTGGGGAACTGGGTAGGGCACGGGGTAGGGTCTGGCCACGTGGACAGCGACTGGATAAGGCACGTGTTTGATGACGGGAATTCGAACGGGGTGAGGTACGCGTATGATCTTGACTCCATGACCTCCTCCTTCTCCCCCATCGTGTCCTCCACCCCCGCTGTTACCTCCATTCCAACCTCCGTGACCTCCTCCAATATCACCACCTCCTCCCCCTGCCGCACCTCCGCTCCATCCCCCATGACTCCCTCCTCCAATGCCACTACCACCTCCGTAGTTGTAGCCTCCCCCATCTCCTCCTCCAAAACTGTGACCCCCTCCTCCGCCGCCATTGCTACCGCCTCCATAGCCTGAGGAACTGTCGTGACCGCCTCCTCCAAGCAGACTTTCACCACCGTTGTCGTATCCCCCATAGCTGCCTCCTGCCCCGCCGCCCCCGTAGTCAGAGCCACCACCAGCACCCTCGTGGCTGCTGATAGCTCCACGCTTGGTCAGCTGCTTGTATTCTCCTCCCTCCGTAGTGGCGAGCAGAGCCAATGCAGACAGCGCCAGCAGTGTCTGAAACCAGAACTAGAGATCAGCAACATCGTCGAACCAAACACATTAAATAATTATATACTAAAAATTAAAAACATAAGACTGGAAATCAAGACTCCATATATAGCTGGATTTTACAGGAGCTTCCATATAAGAATATTTTTTATATCAACAAACTATATATGTACTGTACAGCATTTCTGTTATATTGAATGTAAATAATTTTGTAATTCAAAATTTCCATGTTTTTATTAGAGGCCAATTGCATAAATGAGGTCCAACTTTAAGTTTGTTGATTTCAATTAATACAACAATTAAAATTAAGATACTTAAAGGTGAACTGAAGGGATTGCTTTTTTTTTCCATTAGGGAACCTTATATTACCTATCCCATCCATCTGCACTAATTTTTTCATGGCAGATGCTTATTGTGCTGCTGTAGGACAATTAGTGAAAAGGTGAAGTTGTGACGTATTAGCGACGGTTGGTTGACTTAAAACTCGCCGCCGTGAAAAACCACACGAGTGACCGCGGAAACTGCCGAGAGAGTGGCGATCGCGAGCCGATCGCCGCTCCCTCGGCAGTTTCCGTGGTCGTTCGCGGTAGCTCGTGTGTTTTTTCACGGCGGCGAGTTTTAAGTCAACCAACCGTCGCTGATACGTCACAACTTCACTTTTTCACTAATTGTCCTACAGCAGCACAATAAGTATCAGCCATGAAAAAATTAGTGCAGATGGATGGGATAGGTAATATAAGGTTCCCTAAAGGGAAAAAAAAGCAATCCCTTCAGTTCACCTTTAAGTCTGGCTTAAAGTTAGACCTCATCTATGCAATTGGGTGATTGTAAATAATTAGACGTAAATTACAATAAGAATAAGAACGGGAAGTAATTATTACAAAATAACATTATATATTCAAGGTATTGTAGAAAAATATACTGTACTGTACATATCCTATATATATATATATATATATATATATATATATATATATATATATATATATATATATATATATATATATATATATATATATACATATTTAATTGAAGTAATGATTATTTAAGTAATAAATCATGTTTAAGCGAACATTTAAACCGTTCATCTACAGACTTTTGTATTCTCTACGCCTTGTGAGTAGGCAACTTGCATGAATGTATCAACGTATGCTCCAACTGTTTGGGAATGCAAGTGATGTACAGTTTTTTTAAAAAAATAATACTGGATTTACGTATCTATATATATGACGATGAGATTACTAAAGCTGCAAATTGACACTTTGATTTGACAATCCCTAATGTTGAAAACCAAATTTTCATATGTTGAAATTGATATAAATATTAAAATTATCGAATATATTTTTGTATTTAATGTTAAATTGTTTCCACCTGCTATTTAATTACTTACCGAGACGCTCTTCATGTTGATGCTTGCTGCTGAGAGACAGAGGACTGAGTGTGAATGCCAAGGACAAGAAGGGAGACTTTATAGTGATCGTTAAACCGAAAATGCTTTCGCCCGTCTTTGTTGTGGGTTAGCTACGGCGGGTGCATCTCGCGCCTGCCTCCTACGTCGTACCGTAGTCACTCTCCGTGGAGTTTTTGTGAGCGGCCTTTCAATAAGTGACCGGAGAAAAAATGTATGTCTAGTATTGAAACAAAAACGTTTCTATACTTGAGTGATCACTTGTGAGAATCAGAACAAATATTTGTATTATTTTTGGTACAGACTTATATTCTAAATTCTTTGTGAAAAATGTATATGAACCTAAAGCACTTATTTCGTAGCATATTTTGATTCATTGATCTGTTTGCATAGAGATCTTGTTTCAGGTACTGAAAAATCTGCTTCTTGTATAAACATAATTATATTATGATCTGCATAATTATTGATGCATTTAATGCATTTGTAACATATCTAATAAATCTGTTCTTGCATATATCATTGCACACGTACTGTATGCGATATATGTCTGCTGTTTGAAGTTATTTGCTTTCATGAAATATAAAACCTAGCATTATCAAGGAAGGGGGGGGGGGAGCGAAATGACCCTAAACTCTTATAAAGCGGGGGAAAAAGTGTAAATGACTGCTCCCCCCTCCCCCCCCCCCCCAAAAAAAAGGAAAAAATAAAAGCCATAGCTTAAACTATACTGTATATTAATAAATTAGCAATGAATAGTATTTCTGAAAAGAAAAAAAATAGAGAAAACAAAAATTTAAAATATTATAGTTTAGTGCAAGGATTTAACTAGAGTGGCCGGGTCACTATGCAGCTTTTACAATTATTATATGTATAGAGACTTCTTAAGTATAATGGATTTTCATTCGTAATCATCATCAAGCATTATTATTAAGCATTTGTAAGCATATTATTTTGAAAGTGATTAGTTTTTTAATATATTTGTCTTAATTCTAACTGGTATATAATATTTAACTATAAAAAATTGGCATATTATTTGGTTGTCATTTTTTTTATATGTGTAATTGGTTAGGTGGAGGATAAATTAAGACTTGAAGATTATTTCTGTCTGAGAAGAAATTTATAAATTATATAGAGTTTGTTGATTGCTAGGCATATCTCTTTCGGGAACTCCGTGATGTTAGTCGCTTGAAGATGCCTCGAACATGCGAGGCGAAACGTCGCAAGACCAACTATAAACGAGAAGAAAAACACCAGAAGAACAACACCCGCCACGGAGTTCCCGAAAGAAATCTGCCTTATAGCAATAAACATTCATCGCACCGTGAAAACCTGCATCAATACAGTCATATATGGAGCTTGTGATATAAATTGGTTTGGATAATAAATAGATTTAATAAGTATGTGAGTTATAATTTATATTAATTTAAAAATAGTGTAAATATAATCGACTATTAAATTGCAACTGGAAAAAAATCAAAACGATCAAAATAATTAAACAAACGGTAAAACATAATTTTCAGTTCTCATGAAAGTGCAACAACCTAGTGGTAGTGAAAGATTTATGACAGAAAAAATTAATAATATGTGAGGACTTTCTATGGAGCAGAAAATGGTGCAAATAACGCCACCTAGCAAGCCGCTAATTCGTTTGTTCAGCCCGCGTGGGAGGTGCGCAAATTGCCGTCACGCATCGACACACTGTAGAAAGGCACATTGTGATGATTTACTGTGAGGTGGGATCATCTGCAGAAATTAATAAAAAAGCGTCGAGATCAGCTGATATTTCATGTTGGGGACGGTTCCAAAAGACTCATCGTTTAAAAGTTATAAATTATCTCAGTGTCCGTAATAGAACTATGAAATTTTCAGTACTTAACTAGGCAATTTTAAGCATATTTTATTATTTATTTTGATTTTAAATTGTAATTATAAAATTTTCTTGAATAAAATCAACGCTTAATCTTTAAATAACTTCTCCTGCCATGTGCATAAACAAAAAATAAATACCAACATACTTTATTTATTATTCTTTTTTCAGTCATGGTAAAAATAATAAACATATTAACTGCCAGGAACTTTCTTAGGAAAGAAAAATATTAATATTTACAACAATTAATTGGCTCGAGTGTTGCATGAGCAGTCAGTTTGTTATATAGTTCAGTGAGTAGGTTAAATTTTCTTTTAAAATCTTTTTAAATCTTTTGAAATCGCCAATTTCAAAATTTATTTTAATTTTATTTATTTTAAATTAAGTTAAGTAAAGTAATACGGTATAATTGACAATGAGGAATTTGCATGCGTGAATCTGATTGGCTTAATCGAAAGAGGGGGCTGAGAAATACATGTGTGAATTTTATGCGAATTTTTTGAGCACTGCAAGTATGCTCAAATGCATATTTAAAAGATGCACTTTACCTGGAGGCGATGGCGCATCGCCAGTGACGTCATCGCTATGTCAGGTTCGGTTCACTATAGATATGCATACCTGTACGCACCTGCATAACAGGTAGCCAATCAAAAACAACCTAGCCAAAATTCAAAATTTCAAATGCCTAAGCCTATGAGTTTTAAAACTTAAAAAATGCACATTATTCCATATACGCGTACTGTAAAAACACACTGGGAGATAAGTAATATTAAAAACGTACCTTTCATCATATTTAAATAATAGAAATTGTTTCGCAAATAGTTTCATTTAATTAAAGAGAAGATGCAATCGATGCAATATCAAGTCCTGCCACCAACTTTTCTGTTTAAATTATTGGCGCGTCATGCAACAATCAGCCAATAAAAATGTGTAAATTTATCATACTGGACTCCTTCCGTATCTGCTGATTATCAATTGAATTATTTTATTAAACCTAAAACTGAGCCTCTTTTCTTATCTACGAAGATAGTAGGATGCCGTAGGATTCAATATTTAAATTTATTAAGACCCTTGAATCATAATTTATCAATGTCTTTTCAACCCCCTGTTTGCTGCTGCTGAAACCAGTAACGGAAGGATTGAAAAATAAATACAGTTTTAATTTCAATTTTTCCAACACGCCTGTATGTGGTCGAGTGGAAAAGCACTCGCATTCCATGCAAGAGGTGAAGGGTTCAAATCTCCCCCGGTTCAATTGACATTTTTAGTAGCACGAAAAAGTTTATTTCATATTTTTAACTCAAACGGGGTAAAATAGTTTTGTTTATAATTTCTTATTAATTTTTCTATCATTGAATGAAACGCTTTTTTTGTTTGGTTTTTGCTTTTTTTTTTTTTTTTTTTGCAAAGTTTTTGTAAGTGCGTATTTATATGAAAAAGTGTGATTTATAATAGTATAACATGATTATATTGTAAGAAAAAATAAGATTATTTTACCCCGTACGTTTGAATTAATTCTTCGTGCTACTAAAAATGTAAAATGATCCAGAGGAGATTTGAACCCTTCACCTCTTGCATGGAATGCGAGTGCTTTTCCACTCGACCACATACAGGCGTGTTGGTAAAGTTGAAATTAAAACTGTATTTATTTTTCAATCCTTCCGTTTCTGGTTTCAGCAGCAGCAAACAGGGGGTTGAAAAGACATTGATAAATTATGATTCAAGGGTCTTAATAAAGTTAAATATTGAATCCTACGGCATCCTACTATTTTCGTAGATAAGAAAAGAGGCTCAGTTTTAGGTTTAATAAAATAATTCAATAGATAATCAGCAGATACGGAAGGAGTCCAGTATGATAAATTTACACATTTTTATTGGCTGATTGTTGCATGACGTGCCAATAATTTAAACAGAAAAGTTGGTGGCAGGACTTGATATTGCATCTTCTCTTTAATTAAATGAAACTATTTGCGAAACAATTTCTATTATTTAAATATGATGAAAGGTACGTTTTTAATATTACTTATCTCCCAGTGTGTTTTTACAGTACGCGTATATGGAATAATGTGCATTTTTTAAGTTTTAAAACTCATAGGCTAGGCATTTGAAATTTTGAATTTTGGCTAGATTGTTTTTGATTGGCTACCTGTTATGCAGGTGCGTACAGGTATGCATATCTATAGTGAACCGAACCTGACATAGCGATGACGTCACTGGCGATGCGCCATCGCCTCCAGGTAAAATGCATCTTTTAAATATGCATTTGAGCATACTTGCAGTGCTCAAAAAATTCGCATAAAATTCACACATGTATTTCTCAGCCCCCTCTTTCGATTAAGCCAATCAGATTCACGCATGCAAATTCCTTATTATTGCAGTTAAAATACCTTCAATTTGTTCAGTTATTAGCTTATAATTAATCGTTTCTAAAACTTTCCTTAATTTTAGCTCTGTCATCGAGTTATTGTTATTTAAATTCGTTTCACTTTCCACTCTTTAGTTTTAATTTGAAAACGCGTTAAAATGATTCTTCTTAAATTCTTTTGTATTTTATTTTCAAAGCATGGAGAATTAGATTTTTGGCAGTTGAACTCTGCATTGATTCAAAGATTTTTAAAATGCTCTTTATATATTAATTTGCATGTCATGTTTATACGTTTTTATTTATTTTTATTTTATTTACAGTAACAATTGGTACCATGCTCCTAATTTTTCTACTAAGAGATAAGAGGTCACTGAAGTCCACCTGCTTCATTAACGAAATGTTAAACTTTTATTTTTAACTGTAGGTTATATGAAGATTTCTAACTAGTTCTGACTTCCTTACATTTTTTAGTAAATGTATTTATTTTTCAGAATTTAATTGTCTAAACCAACTTTTTATATATTGTAAAGTTTACTTTGTAGCAAGTATTTTTTTTAAATTTGAATGCATCAGGGACCGGATGCACGCGTTTTTTCGTGCATCCGATATGCGCATCCGGATGCAAATTAATTTTTCGTGCATCCATGGATGCGCATCCGGATGCAAATTTATTTTTCATGCATCTGGGATGCGCATCCGGATGCAAATTTATTTTCCATGCATCTGAGATGCGCATCCGGATGCATTAATTTTTTCCCGTGCATCTGGGATGCACGGATGCGGATGCAAGCCCATTTTCGCGCATCCGTGTGCATCTTGCATCTGCATCCGCATCCGATCTTTGGTTTTTATAATACACTTTGTTTCTTGTAATTTTTTAACGACAAGTGGCAAATAAAGTTAAAAAATATGCCTCGTGTTAAAGATTTATTTAGAGGCAATGGACAAGTAGCATCAATTTTTTTTATTAGCTCAATCGAAAGAGGGAGTCGAAAAATACACCTGTGAATTTTATGAGATTTTTATTTGTACTACATCATGGCTAAAATAGAGATGTAAAGAGGCCACTTGACCGAGAGGCGTCGCCCGTGACGCCCGTGACGTCACTGAACTGTCCGGTCAAACAAACGATCGTCTATATAACACTTGTAAACAATAAATTAATTGTTGCTTGTTTCCATAGCAACGTGGTTGTTTAGAAGCGTTATAAAGTCGATTGTTTGTTTGACCAAACAGTTCAATGACGTCACAGGCGTCACGGGCGCCGCCTCCAGGTCACGTGACCTCTATTTTAGGCATGATGAAGTACAGATAAAAATCTAAAAAAATTCACAGGTGTATTTTTCGACCTCCTCTTTCGATTGAGCTACTAAAAAAAATTGATGCTACTTGTCCATTAGCAAAAAACCTGATAAAAAAGAGAAAAAAAGTGTTAAATGGATGCAAATTTATTTTTCGTGCATCCGTGGATGCGCATCCGGATGCAAATTTATTTTTCATGCATCTGGGATGCGCATCCGGATGCATTCATTTTTCCCCGTGCATCTGGGATGCGCATCCGGATGCATTCATTTTTTCCTGTGCATCTGGGATGCACGGATGCGGATGCAAGCCCATTTTTGCGCATCCGTGTGCATCTTGCATCTGCATCCGCATCCGCATCCGATCCCTGGAATGCATAAAGATAGACAGCTAAAATGGGAGTTATAAACTGCATAATTTATATTGTCTTTCTACATGAATCTAGTTAAAAAATTTCTCCTAGTTTTCTGGCTTATTAAATTTATTATAAGCTAATACTACAATAAATAAAGGAACATGATTTAATATTAAAACAATTTTATTAACAAAACATAACAACATAACAGTAACATTATAAAAATAACAAAAAAAAATAGAGGTAGATCATTGATTATAATTTCTTCTTGTTGCATAATAGCAACTTTATCATTTTCTGTCACCCTATCTTGAATTCCACCCACAGTTGTCCCTCCCCTTCAGATTATCCACCCTTATTTTCCTCCGTTATGACTGGTCAGTAGCATGCCTGTTGAAGTCGGGTGACACTCCGGCCTGCTAATTTGAACCAACTTTTACGTTGCTGGGTGAAATAATAACACTCTCGCTACGTCTGAAGTTACCCCCTTCGTAATTGACCGTAAAATTGCGTCCTGTCTAAAGCTATAATACTTTCGTCATAGCTAGGTGTTGTAGCTGAACGAAGCACCCGTTGTACTCTGCCTGAAGTCGTCTCCATGAAAGGTTGGTGCGACACCCTTGCCGTATATGATGTTTGCATCCTCAGTGTTGGAGCCCACGCCACGTGCTCCATAGTTGAGTGATCCAACAGGCGAGACTCCCGCGCTTTGTCTTGTTTCATCCAAAACGCTTAATGCACCTATGCTTTGACTGGAGTAAATGTTGTTACGTAAAACATCCCTCTCATTATTTAATTCACTGCCAGGTGAGTCTCTAACTTCTTGATTTGAACTAGTTGCAACGTAATTAGGTGAGCCTCCCCTGATTTTATTTAATTCTCTCCTTCCTTGATTTAAAACCTTTCTGTCAGGATTTAAAGCACCCCCAGTGAATCTGGGTGCATTTCCCGTGCCATGATTTGAGCTAGACGTGACGTAACTTGGTGATGGTGAATCATCTCTACCTTGATTTAAGTTACCCCAATCAAAACTAGGAAATCTACTTTGACCATTATTTGTGCTGCTTCCAACCCTTAATTGATTAAAATGATTCTTGACACGACTTAAGTGCTCACCAAAATTAGGCAAGCTGTTTCTACCTTGATTGAAGCTACTCTTAGCGTAATCAGTAGATCCACCGACAGTATGAACAGGTGCTGGAGTACTACTCCCGAAGTTAGTTAACCCTCCTAAACCAGGATTAGATCCGTCTCCATTGTAGCTGGGACGAAATGCATAATTTGGACTCAAGTTACGGTCCAAGTTAAGATTTGAATTACTTCCAACAAAATTGGGCGAACTTGCAGCAATTTTATTGGAACTACTGACAATTTTAGTAGCACTCTTGACATGATCCAATCCTCCCTTAATGTAGCTGGGTAATTCACCCCCAACATGATATAAGGGTCCGGATGACATGCTACTCCCACTGTAGCTGTAAGCACCTCCGCCATGACTGAGGCCCATGCCGCCTTCCGCGAAGATGACACTGTCGCTCTCGTAGCTGGGTATACTACCCAGACCCCCATTGTAGTCCAAGTCGGCTCCGAAGCTGGTGCTGCTTGTAACTCCGTGCTTTGTCAGCTGCTTGTTGCCCTGAGCGAAGCTAGGAGTGGTGAGAAAAGCCACCACAAACAACGCTATCAACATCTGGAAGCAGAATTAAAATTATTAGACTACTAGTAGTATTTTTAGCAATTCGAATATATTTGGTAAATTCTGTTATAAATAAAATGATTTTCTTTTATAAATTCTTCGATCCAAAAAGCAAGTACAGAACAAATTAGAAATTCTGAGTTCAATCAAACTGTGAGCAAACAATCTGTCAAATAATTAAAATAATTAAATAGAAAAATACAAAACGTTTTATTGTAAAATAAAAATACATTCATACTTGGACGAGCCCATAATAAAGCACGAAGAAACAATATTTAACACTGTAAATTATATACCATGAAATAAACCCTGATACAACAAAACAAAACTAGCAATTTAAGATTTTGTCTAATTTTAGATGTTTTGTTAATAAAACATGAAACTGTAAATTTAAATTGTACAGTCTGGGTCTTAGAAAATTTGCCTTGACAAGAGATGTTAATAGGATGCATTGTTCAAACTTTAAGCAACACTCTTAATCACTCTTGACACTCTGTCATCTGTTAATGAGGGAATGTTTTCAAGACCAGTAAACAATTCATTATTTTAATTCTGTATTATTAGTATTTATTAAAAAATTAAAACACTGCAGCGTAAAAGTTACAGTAGTCTATATTCATGTATAACTCTGTACCGGGTACATCATCATAATTAATTGTGGGACTGAGAATTATGAAAATTGGTGCCTTGGTCTTGTAACTGTTTTCGAATAAATAATAATTTGAATTTGACTCTCAGCTTAACAATACATTTATCAAAAAATTATTTATTGTTTTTTATTTTCTATTGGTCTATTCACAAAGAATTTAAAAGTTAGAATTGGTATAGAATAGATTTTAACTTAGAATTTAGGTAACTAAAATTAATATCAAATTCCAATACTAAATTTAGTACTAAATCTGGTACTGATAATTTCTTGGTGAAAATCTATAGATGCATAAGTTCTTTGTGAAAATTCTCGCCTAATAAGTCTTTTAGTAAATTCAAAATTTATTCTTTAATCGGGAATCATACATTTATTTATAAGATTCATTATTTTGATTGTTGTATTTGCCTAGTATTAATTATTTAAAACACGTTATAAACAATATTGCTCACCGAGTTGCTCTTCATGGCGCCGGGTGCGTACTGACTGCTGGGCGACACTTGCCTGAATGTAAATTACGAGGACAAGGGGGAGCTTATATTGATGCCCCGATGAGAGAGCCGCCACGCCAGCCGCACTTTTCCCGCAGCAGTAGAAAATTATTATTTGTGTGAACTCAGTTATGAAAAATGGCTTTCAATCAATGATAAGCCATAAAAAATGATCTATCATAGTTGTGATTAACTTTGTCACACTTTACTTCATTTTAATTATTTTTATTAACAGTAATTAACAGTCTGTTAATTTGTGTATTTAATTAAATAATGAGTTGTGTATTTATGTTTTTTTAGATTTTTTATTGTTTTAAGCTGCATGAATTAGCAACTAAATTGCATGTGTAAGTTCATTAATGTTGCACTAATTGAATTATTTTAATTTGCAATATGTATGATGTGATGCATAATACATTTTGGGATGCATCGTAGTTAGAACTGTAAATCATAAAGTGGGAAAAGCTCTGAATAGAAAAAAACAAAAACAAACAACTAATATACCTCAAACCAGCACTAAAATATAAGTTGTCGTTCTGTTTGATTTTCTTAAAACGGAACCTCCAATAGTAAAACAAATGCAAATTGCTGTACATTAAGGTGATAAAATTTTGTATATTTTTTGTTAGGAACCACGCATGGATTTTTCATTATTTTCTGCTTCTAATGCAGTTTTATAAAACCCATTGTAATTTTAGGAGAAATTATGTTCAGCATATTAATTTCTTTTCGATCAAGAAAATAATAGTGCGTAAAGAATTCTATAATGGTTTCAAAGAGAAATGGACATCGATCAATGAAGCCAGAATTAACTTACTTAGTTAAATTGAAAATTTGATGGTAAGCCTCGTTTTTTTTTTTTTCTGTCATGAAAAAAGTCACCATGCATTATATTTAATGAAAAGGAAATTACAGTATAATGGTTTATACCCCGAAAAATAAATGCATATATATATAACATACAACAATAAATTTATCCGAGAAAAAATAAATAATGCATCAAGCTCTGAAAACTTGAAAAACTTTAGACCTAATTAAAAATAATTATTAAATGACATTGTAGGAAATTTACAAAAAGTTAATTCATATTGTAATATTAACTCTAGGCAATATGAATTTAATGAAAGTTTGATCAGAAATATATATTCAGTGCATAAGTGAAGTTTTTTATTATTATATTAGACATGCACTATTAAATGATATAATGTGATATTCTACATCAGTGTGATATAATTAAATTTAACTGACAAGGTGTACTGTTAAAATAAGCATACATACAAATTATCGTTGAATATAAAGTTTATTATAACAAAAAATAACAGTTAACAGTATAAACATAACAAATGACAAGAGGTTTGGAGCTCAACAGCTGAGAGCTTATCAGTACTTTAAATTAGAGAAAATATTGAAGTTCTCAGTAGCCCTTCCATCCCCCACTGCCTCCGCTGGACTTCCAGCCCCCGTGGCCGCTTCCTCCATACACGGGCTTGCTGACGACGATCTTGTGGGGATAAGGAATGGGGATTGCCTTAGGGACCTCAATGGGCACTTGGTGAGGGACCTTAACCTGCACCAGCTTGTAGACAGGCACGTGGTAGGGTTGGGGAACGTGAACAGTGTAAGGCTTGCCCACAACGATGGGAACTTGTTTGGGTACATAGACGAGTTGAGGAACGGGGTAGGGGGCAGGGTAGGGCTTGGGCACGTACACTTTGACGGGTACAGGGTAGTGTTTGATGACAGGAACATGTACGGGGGTAGGAACTCGGACGATCTTGAATCCTCCATCTCCTCCGCTGCCGCTGCCGCTACTCCATCCTCCATGTCCTTGGTTACCACCCCCGATGTCTCCACCTCCATAGCCACCCCCATAGCTACCTCCAAGACCTCCATCAAAACTGTGTCCAGCTCCTGAACCTCCTCCCAGACCGGCACCGAAGTTGTGTCCACCGCCAGCTCCAATGTCACTTCCACCTCCGTAGCTTTGGCCGCCTCCGTAGCTTTGGCCGCCTCCATAACTTTGACCTCCTCCGCTGTATCCACCGTAGTCTCCTGCGCTGCCCCCGCTAGCACTATGACCTCCTCCTCCAAGATCACTGCCCCCACCGAGACCGTGTCCACCCCCGAGGTCGCTTCCTGCTCCTGCACCGTGGCCTCCACCTCCCCCGAGGTCACTGCCACCTCCATAGCTGCTCGCTGAGGCACCAGTTAGGCCACTGTGACCTCCGCCATAACTAGAGCCACCCCCGCCGTAGCTGGACACGTCTCCCGCGCCGCCGCTGTAGTCCGAACCGCCCGCACCGCCCCCGTAACTGCTGCTGACAATCCCGCGCTTCTCCGGCTGCTTCTCATCGTTGACCTCAGCAAAACTGGGGCCGGCGAGTAGAGCCACCGCGAACAGCGCTAACAGCGTCTGTAATTAAAAGTACAAATCAGCAACAGAGTAAGAGATACTTTGCATATATAGGAGATCATTGCTACAACGACAAGTTGTGTTGAAAATATATTTCCATGTTATAATCATGTAAGCATTAGCTCAACATTGTAAACATTACATTAACAAATTGAAAAAAAAAATCATTTATAAATAGCAAGTTGGAATAAAATGAATTATTATAATATATTACAGTATTACAATTTATCGATTCTGTTAAATAAAACTCCCTGTTAGCATTACTAACTGTAGTCTTTAGTGTAAAACACGATTAGTTCATTAAAACATGACATTTACTTAAACTTCTCCAATTACACCCTTAATTAAATTATTGGTTATTCATTCTTAAATTTCATGACAAATATTCAGTTTAGTTGTAAAAGCTGCATATATCAAGTATAGAAAGATATTGCAGGTAACATTAGCTTGTGGTTTTCTTACCGAGTTACTCCTCATGGCGATGCTTGCTGCTGGGAGACAGAGGACTGAGTGTGATTGCCAAGGACGAGGAGGGAGACTTTATAGTGGTCGTGCTCTTGTACGGAGAGTGCATCTCTAACACGCCGCCCGTCTCGCCGAGCACGTCACTTTTACCGTACAACAAACGCTCTCCTCCTCAAGAGGTTTTGTGAAGGTCCATTCCTTTCAATAAAATTTAACAACAATAAAAAAGCGTTGATCCGGTATTTGAACCCCTTCTAATATGTAAATAGATTGAATATAACAACAGCTTATAGACGATGATGATAATTGCGTGAAATAAAATGTGTCAACTTATCTTTGACATGCAATATATTAATATTTTGTATATAATCAAGGTATAAACGTCACATAATATGTATTAAAGTATAGAGACAATGTATAGAGATAATTGAGTTAATAATGTTAAGCCTATATTACACGATACAATTTTTCTGATTATTGTATACAATTTTTCCTTACAAGAAAACTTAATCTCCATTTGTTTGTATGGAGATGAAATTTTCTTGCAAGGAAAAATTGTATACAATAATCAGAATAATTGTATCGTGTAATATAGGCTTTATTAACATTAACCGAGAATGTTATTAACATGCAAAAAGTTCAAAGTGACACGTTCTGGAGTGATTTTTTTTTATTTTTTATTTATTAAAGAGGGTATAACATATTCATTATTATTTTTTTTCGTGCAAATTAATTTGATGCACGTCTTACTTATTTTCTAATACGAAAAATTTACAAAAACGAAAAAAACTTATTTTGGTAATATGAAATTTATTTTAAATTACATTCAAAATGCTCCCTAAAACGCATTGTTCAAAAATATGCCGTTTTTAAAGATTTTTTTCTTCATGTAATATATTTAATAATTTTTTTATCTGAATTGTTGAATTTCTTATGACATTTTTTTGTATTAATATAATAATACATAAAATGTAGTAATTATTAATTTAAACTATAATGATAGATGTATTATCATGCATGAACACGTTTTTACAAGCGTTATTATTTACTGAAATAATGTGTTTTTTGGCGTTTTTGTCTACACCTCAATAATATTACAACATTATGTAAATTATTTAATGTCATTTCTAATATAAGTTTGTTAATTTCCCTGTAACGTAAAAACACAAATATAATGTACGTGGGAAGTAAAAGTAAAAGGCAAGCCGTGAAATATTTTCTACAGACAGGATGATACTCACATTTTTTTTATCGGTTAATTGAAATAATTTAAAATAAAAGAGTAGTGAAACATATTATGAATAAAATTGTTGCCTGTTTAATTAGGGGAGCGGTAAATTTAAAAAAAAAAAAATCTAAAATGTATTAAATTTTGATTATAATAATAATTTTTAAGTCTTCAGTTTATGATATATTATACCACGAGACTTTGCTGGATTAGAAATTATAAAAAAATATATTTCATGGACCTTCAAAGTGGTCAAAAATTGTCTGTTAAGTTAAATTATATTTAATTAAAAAAAAAATAACTCACTCTGGGCAATGATCATAATATTCATAATCTTTTTTTTTTTCTTTTAATATGCAATAAAGTAACTGAATTTAAACAAATAACAATAAATATACATAATTAACACAATTTATTATATTATAAAACAATGATGATATTACTTTTTGAAGTGGATGTTTTGCTCAATATGGGGTTAATATTTTAAAAACATAATTTTGTGTTATTTATTATTATTATTATTATTTTTTTTTTCGATTGTATATAACTTTCGAGTTTCGAATTATGAAAATACTTCCGTACGAATTAAGAAGAAAAACATACTTTCAATTGTAAAACATTCTTTTTGTTTATTTTAGCCGGATGTTTGTTTTTATATATATATATATTTGATTATTTTCCACACGTATACTGAATAAATAATTATTAAATAAGTTATGATCATTTTCTATGCACCGTAAAATTAAAAAAATATAGTGAAATTTTTATAAATCGGTATAAATATAATCCATCTGCAAAGTTTAGAATTTTCATGTTCATATTTCAGCCAAAATGTTTCCACGTTCCGTTGGTAATCTCAATTTCAATTTCTTTTATTCGTCCAATTCCAGATACATTCATGCATATATTAATATCAAATAAAAACAAAGCATTATGCATGGGTAAGACACGTCAAAAGGTAAAATACACAAACAATACACAAACAAACATCACTGTAAAAATTCCTTAAATTAACAGAGTAATAACAGCTATAGCTAGAACAGAATTTTTTTAATAAATTTCCTGAAATCTGCATACTTTTCTACATTTTTTAATGATACTGGTAATTTATTATACAGCTGGATACATTTAGGCATAGGAACCTTGTCAATAATTTTAATTCTACTTTTAGGAGGGATTATAGTTTTATTTACATTTCTAGTACTGTACGAGTGTTTTTTCTCAACATGAAACTCCCATTTGTTGAACTATATGAACGGTCAAAACTCTCTGTTCTTTTAAAATATATACATATAAATATAATTTATAAAATGCCTTTAAGCAAATAATATAACTTCAAGTGTTAATAGCTGCATAACTCATTTGGACTGACTCTGCTCCGACTGCTGAAGAAGACAAACAGATGAAGGTTTGTAGCTGTTGGGTAGTTAATTAAAAACGAGTCATCCGTAGAGAGTTTCAGATCAACACCACGTCTTAGTACATTCACTGTAGGTGGGACAAAGGCCTGAAGCAGCGAAGGGTAACGTTCTGACTGTCCCGAGGTCTTAAATCTTGTCCATGGACAGTCTGGTCTCTTTTATATCATTAATATAATCATGTTATCATGCACTTTTAGTATACGCGTAGTATTGAGGTTTGATTTGATTTGGTTATTGGATCCAATACAGAAACTCCTTATTGTGGATACATTGATAGATACATAATATTATATTATAGTTACAATCCTAAAACATAAAATAAAATACGACAAACATTATACACATTATATATACAGTAGAAATAAAAATCTATAAACTAATACATACAACACAGAATATAATAATCATAATAATAGATCAATTTATATATATTAATAAAATATAATTAAGTCACATTGATTAATTCATTGTAATCAAATTATTATTATGAAATTACTATATTTCTTATAGGTGAGGAAATATATATACTTTTTTAGAGACAATTGTACAGACTGCATTTCGTCACCCAATTTACAATAAAGCTCACATTTTTTTGCCAATTTTTGTCATATAGATCATGAAATATTACAGAGCATGATAATTTCTTGGATGGGAAAATTACATTGGTTTCTCAGAGATGCTTTTCACCCACCCACTTGAGTTGGCTTTGAAAATCGCTTTGGTCCATTGAAATGTCCATCCTTGATTGAGTTTTTTTCACGGTTCCTTCAGTCACACCTCAGTGGATGCTGGACACGAAGAGACTGTGACCGCAATCCTTTCTCCAGACCATTGTCCACTCCGCGAGATTCTTTGGGGTGCATTTCTTGAAAAAAATGTACAGCTCTTAATGGTTTCTTACAGTTACAATAATTCTTCAAAGAGTTTTTTTTTTGTTTTTTTTTTTTTTAAGTACAGTAGCTGCTTTGCTGCTTTTAAACTTATTGAGGACAAAATAAATGCAGTCATTTGACTTTCTCAAAAAATGTCTTTATTATTTGTAAAAAATGTAAAAATTTGAAAATGAAGTATATTGAATGCTACGATTACTTTAAAAAAAAACGTATATACAGATTAGAATATATATAATATCGTAAATAAATATATCATGCATAAATTTAATACCATGCATATCAAAATCAAAATATTCTTAAAGAATCAATTTATATAAATATATAATTTACAATTTTAATGTGAATCGACTATACCATAATGCTGCACGTATCTTTTCTTGAGTGATAAGTAGTTCAAACACTTCAAACTATTTTCTATATTATAATAATTTGCTATCAACTAAAATTGACACGTACCTATATATTAATTATATTATGCTATACTCTTGCATTTAAATTATATTGCAAGATTCATACTTTTTTTATGTATATTTATCATAATACATATTATTATATTGCAAGTTTTCTGTATTATTGAGTGGTAATTTTTGGTTAAGTCTCATTGTCGTAGAAAGGTTTTATAATAAAGAAGACGATATAATAGAAAAATAATTTTATTACTAAATAACAATAACAATATAAACAAAAATGACAAGAGGTATTCGGTTAGTTGGATGCACACATTAGCTTATCTGTGGTAGCTTTTCCAGCCACCACCCCCTCCACTGGACTTCCAGCCTCCATGGCCGCCGCCTCCCCCTCCGGACGATTTCCAGCCTCCACCCCCATGACCCCCGCCCCCGTGTCCGCCACCTCCGACGTACACGGGCTTGCTGACGACGAAGGGGTGTGGGTACGGTACCGGCACTGGCTTGTTCACCGCAATGGGCACGTATTTAGGGACCTGCACCTTGACAATCTTGTAGACTGGCACGGGGTACGGTTGAGGGATTCTGATGATCTTGACCTTTTGACCCTCGTCTCCACCGCTAGCTCCAACTGCGCTCCAGCCTCCATGTCCTCCTCCCATGTCTCCGCCTCCATAGCCCCCTCCGATATCTCCACCCCCGAAGCCACCTCCAAAACTGTGGCCACCCCCTAAACTTCCTCCCAGACCTCCTCCAAAACTGTGAGCTCCTCCTAAACCACCCCCTAAGCTTGCTCCGAAGCTGTGACCTCCAGCGTCACTACCCCCGCCGAAGCTATGGCCGCCCCCTCCGCCGAAACTGTGGCCACCCCCGATGGCACCCCCTCCATCTCCACCCCCATGGTCACTGCTACCACCTCCATAACCCTGACTGTCACCCCCGCTGTAGTCAGAACCACCCCCGCCCACGATGCCTCTCTTCATCAGTTGTCTGTCATTGTTATACATGGCAAAGCCCGGAGTAACAAGAAGAGCTACTGCGAACAGCGCCAGCAGTGTCTGGAAAAAGAATTAAACGTCAGAATCAATCTTAAATCGATATTTTCCTATGAATTGACACAGATATGCATAAATGCGATAAATTGAATAAGTAATTAGAAAAAATTATAATAACTTGTTTCTTGTTTAATAACTAATAACCCATATATATTAACAGGGGCGTGCGGTCCATAAAAGCAATGCAAGCAATGCTTGCCCTAAAATTTACCGAGAAAGAAGAAGAAAATAAATTTCGTGACAAGCATTTTTTTCTCTCTCAACAATTTTAAATTTGCCAGCATTTTGCCGCATTTAAATCGGAGATTTATTTTTTTTGTCTTGCAATAGCAGCGCCTCTACTGGTATAAGCAATCACTTTGGTTGCTTGTAAATAAACCCACCCAACGTAAAGCTTCATAAGGAAATGTATGGGGAGGGGGTGGTAAATGCTGAAGCTTGTGGAATGTACAAGCACTGCTTGTACAATGGCGGCTCTGGGGAATCGGAACGCCCAACTGGTTAAATAGTGTATCAATAGATGGCGCATAAATGATAAAAATCAGGGACAAAATTTAAGGGTCCACGCGCGAGTGACTCATCAATCATCAAAGTTTAGTTTTTAGTTTCCGGGAAACTAATAATAATTAAGCAATACAGTGCGTGATTTTTGTGGCTCTTTATAAGTGTTTTTTCGTGCTTTTCTCCAATATTTTATTTAATTAATGGACTATAAAAACGCACTAATTTGCCATGCATAAAAAAATTCTTCATCTCAGTGTTTTGTACAATTTAATTCTTATAATTTAATTGCTTTAGCGTGATGATTACGTTTTTATTTTTTTTTGTTATAAAAATGGCAGAATTACTTCAAGAAGAAAATATTATTCCTAATCTTTTACAAAAAAAATTTTGGCGCTAGAAACACAACTGAAAAAACGTAAATCGTTTGTGCAGGCCGCCCTATTCCCGAATGAAAAGGTACACCGTTGAGGTATTTAAATGCATATACAGCTAAAAAAAGATAATTATGCATAGCTGTATGCACCATATGTGATCAATGATCATGATCGAAAGTGAATAAAAAAAATTAAAAATTTACGGCAATTAGCTAATTAAGGAAACAATTTTATTGAGAGCGTTTGTATGATTATAATTTATGTATATCTCCTGTAATGAAAATTCGAGTGCCACGCCCCCTTTTTCAAAAAAATCGCGCCTCCGGCGGGGTATTAGCCCCTCGGGGCCCCCTCCGCTGTGTCATTACTTCATTTGCTTGACTAGTCTAAAATGTCACCGCACGCCACTGTATATTAAATTATTTTTATTTAGAGAAAGTTTCACAAATAATTAAAAATTATAGGATTGAGTCACAAAAAATACAAAATTAGAACTATGATGCACTATTGAAATTTATTTCTTACAGATACTTGTCACACTTAAAATTTATCAAAAATTTCACAACTATGCATACAGCAATTAAAAAAATAATAATAATAATAATAATAATAATAAGTTAAACACTCATATACACATATTGTGTGTGAAATTTTTGCTTAGCATCGTAATGTGGACTTATTCAACCTTCGTTATGTCAATTTCGCACTAACTTGATGAATGCTCTGTTTTGAGATCCACTTTGCTTTATGAAAATGTTAAAATAAATAGCTTATACAAAAGTTATGGATTTTAACTTTTTTGTTAAGGAATGTGAACAGAATGAAATTTTCAAATATGCTATTTTTATTTATGTGTTTTTTGTTTTCTTATGCAAGTCGTATAACTTATTGACTTCATTATATATAGTGCCTAGATTTAATAACTTTTTGCATATATCATATTGAATTTTAATGAATTTGTAATTGACCATCAGAGAGTGGATTGGAGGGGGATGATAACAATTAATTTCCATCTCACCCTTGAACATGTCAAAATGACCTTCACATTAAATTGAATTTTCAACATTTATTCATATTTACTACAGATATTGTTTTTATTTTTTACTTACCGAGTTGCTCCTCATGGTGATGCTTACTGTTGGTAGACAGTGGGCCGAATGTGAATGCCAAGGCCAGAGAGGGAGAATTTATAGCGATTGTGATGAGTGCCATGGTGAGTGCACCTCTCGTCTCACTTTTACCGTAGCTCATTTTTTTTTGTGAACGTCCCATTGAAAAATTGCTTTCATTAACAACAAAAAGAATTTCAACATTGCGATGGTCAACAATATATTTTTTTGTTTAATCAGGAGAGAGCATGAACTTTATTTTCAATGTTAATAAAGTTCATTATTTTAGAATATATAAAGATCAGTCTGAATTCTAATATTACACAAAAAAATTGAAAGTATCAACATTTAAATTTAATTTATTATTTAGTGCATGATTTCTTATTATTACATTGTAAAAAATAAGTTGTAATTATATACAATAACCACGTATCAACAATTGCAAATTGATCACTTTTTCAGTCAATGTATTATTTATTTTTCTTCTTCAATGCCATAAGAACATTTAAAATAAATTATGTACTTATCTCCTTTCACAACAGATGGTTTATAATTTCAAGCACCATTAACTTATTAGGTAATGAAAGAATATTGATAATTATGCTGGAAAAAACTATTCAAGTGAACAAAAACAATGCACAAAAGAAGCAGATGATGTGGCTCCATACAGCAACAACATCGCTAGACATATATATTGGTCAAATCACATTGATTGAATAATTAACTGGACATTTATTATTAAATAATATGTTAATTGGTAAGCAAAACTCTGCAAATCCGTTGCAGATATTGTTATTCTCATTGTTGGCTTTGTGACGTTTTGCCACGTTCGTTCAAGGCAAGCGAATCAATCAAACGAAGTGAAACTATATATTGTTTTTATTTTATTACAATGTTACAATTCACTTGATGCATACAGTACTTAATAGCATATACTGTATATACAATTAATGTATTTTTATATTATAATTTAATGCAAGGAGAACGGATACAGAGATTTCTTAAGTTTTAAACTAAATAATTATTTTGCTGCTAATAAGATTTTGAAGCAAACAAATAAAAGAAAAAATATAATATAATTAACATTAAACTTAATTAATACATGCGTCAGTAGAGATGCATTCAGTGAAGTCAATATTAGAGCTAATTAGCTTTCAGTTAATAATTTTAGGAAATTATCTCCTAACTAAAACTTTCAAAGTAAACAAAACTAAAACACTGATTTAACACAAATTTGGTATGGGCATTACAATTACTGCAATTACTGCGTCCTAATATTGATGCTATAGCAAGTATACATCTATGGTAAACATCGCTTTGTGAATTTATGTATATTTTTATAATATTGTGGTTAATGTGGTTTTTATACAACGATATTTTGTGTTGGGAGAGAGATTACAATATTACAATTTCATTTTCTAATTAAATAGAAGATATTATATGAAATATTATATTATAGTCTCTTTAACCCACTGAATGCGGCCTATGAACGTCACAATATTCTTCACTTTCTTTGTTTCATGACATTTTTTTTCAGTCAAAGCTTTCATTGCTGCCCATGAAGTTCATTTTACTTTTTACTCTCAAACAAAATATTTGTTAGAGTGACGTTCACTTTCATGCATTTGAAAGTACTCATGGGAAAAAACTAGCTGTCGCATCTCACTTCTATTTTGTAAGTGTTTGTAGGCGTAGCTCTTTTTGGACTTTGGTGTTTCTTAATAATATGACGATATTAATTTTTAAGAAATGTTAACCAATTTGAAATCATTATTATCTTAACTGGATTTATTTAAATGACTCATTACATATTTAAATCTATAATAATGAATACATATTTTATTTTGTTATTAGATGGTGTTTTTATTGCCATGATCTCGTTCAAATAATTAAAAATATTTCATGTGAATCCAATTCAGAAAAGTAAATTTGAACTGTATAATAAATACTTGACGGTATCTGTTTGAATTTGAAGTCTGCTTATATTGATATTTTATATATATATTTTTTTAATTATATTCAATAATATGACATCAAATATATAATTTCAAAAGTTTCAATTTTGATATACTTTCATTTATTTATTTTATCTTCTGATTTCATAATTGTGTTACTCTCATGTTACTCCTAGAAGAAAATGGGTTTGTTTTCACTATTTTTTATCTCATAAAAATTAATTAGCATAATAAGTAACCTTCTCATATATTAATCGCATTTTTCGGTGATGATGAATTCTTTAAGACAAAATAATTAAATATTAAAGAATGACAAACACAATTTAACACGGAAATAATTTTATTACAACAAAAAACAACAATATAAAAATAACAAATGACAAGATGTACATAAAATTGATGACCATATTTAAATAATAATTAGTAGCCTTTCCAACCGCCTCCACTGGATTTCCAGCCCCCGTGTCCACCTCCTCCCACATACACGGGCTTGCTGACGACGATGGGGTGGGGGATGTGAATGGGGACCGGCTTGTGGACCGGATAGGGCACGTGATGGGGGACCTGGACTTTGACTACCTTGGGCACTGGCACGGCATATGGCTGGGGTACGTGGACAGCGTAGGGCTTGTGCACGATGATGGGGACGGGCTTGGGGACGTGAACAGCCTGGGGGACGGGGTAGGGAACTGGGAAGGGCTTGGGTACGGGGACAGCGACAGGGACTGGCACTTGCTTGATGACGGGCACGTGAACAGGGTGAGGAACGCGGATGATCTTGATTCCTCCGTCTCCACCGTTCCAACCGCTCTGGCTTTCAAATCCACCACTGCCTCCTCCGAAGTCTCCACCCCCATAGCCCCCTCCATACCCTCCTCCGTACCCCCCTCCGTAGGCACCGCCATATGCTCCTCCTAAGCCACCTCCCAGGCCACCTCCAAAGCTGTGACCACCTCCAAGTCCTCCTCCTAAACCGCCTCCGTATGCGTTGCCTCCGCCATAGGCATGTGCTCCACCCCCGAGGTCACTACCGCCTCCAAAACTATGGCCCCCTCCTCCCCCGAGGTCGCTGACACTTCCATAGCCAGAGGACGAGCCATGTCCGCCGATCAGACTGCTGGCTCCTCCGTCCAGACCTCCTCCATAGCTGGCGCCAGCACCACCCCCGTAACTTGAGGCACCACCCCCGTAACTTGATGCACCACCTTCATAGCTGGAGCCCGCGCCGCCCCCGTAGCTGCTGCTTTCAGCTCCGCGCTTCTCCGGTTGCTTCTCATCGCCCTCCACGGCAAAGCCGGGAGCGGCGAGAAGAGCCACCGCGAACAGCGCCAACAGCGTCTGTGGACACAACTAGATGTCAATATGGTGTCTTGAATATAAATTAAAATTATACCTATAATAACTTATATATTATTATACTTAAATATAATGAGTACCAGCAGAAACTTAAGAAATTTGCCAAAATTATATTGTGTAATTACATTGAAAAATACACAATTGTTTGTTTTATTTTACCACCTCGAATATTTTATCAAATAATTGATTTTACTGTTTGTTTTTTACATCACAAATTAGTAATATATTTTAAAAGGGGCTATCCAGCTATATTTTAATTGTAGCATGTAAAAATTATTGCTAAAATTTGATATTAAATTCCAGTATTAAATCTAGTACTTTATGAACTGGTACTTTAATTTTTATGCTCAAATGTAATCTAAAATCTTTGCAAATAGACCCATAAATAATTAAATTAGTATTTAACTCTTTTGGGATATCTAGCTGTGTATCATAGACATAGTTCCTATTATGTCTATGCTGTGTATCTTGTTGTAAGTAAATAACCTTAAACATTTATGCTTCACTCAATGTTTTCATCCCTATATAATATTTTGTATTTCAAAACACTATATTTTGATAATCTCATACTTGTAATGAAGCTCATTAAATTTGTTGCTTATTTCCCAATGATGGACTCACCGAGTTGCTCCTCATGGCGATGCTTGCTGATGAGAGACAGTGGACTGAATGTGATTGCCAAGGACAAAGAAGGAGAATTTATACCTTTGATGGTGAGAAGGTATCTCTATCCTTTCGCCAGTCACTGTAGATGGGCTGTGGCTTTCCTCAGGAGCATCACTCTCATTCTCGTCACTTTTACCGCCCTTTCTCCGTGATGACCCTCGCTAAGAGCGGCCCACTTTAACCACCGACCTTCACTTGTATTAACAATTGCAATTGTCATTATTTATATTTTCATTTCCTCTAATACTTACTAACAATAAGTTGCGCCTCGATTCACACGTGTAAATATTCTAAATAACATTCAAAACTCTTAATGCTCGTTCATGTCAATTGTTGATGACATACAGTTAGTGCAATTATCAGTCACTTATTTTTCATGACCGTGCTTCCATTTGCACTAACCGCAACAAATATCCACGTACAGTGCTCATAGCACGAGTTGGTATTGGATTCCATTCATTGTCATCTTCGTTTATTGTATAAAGCTAGACCTCTTTTAACCATGTAATGAAATTCTGATTCTAGGTTGGGAGGACAAAATGTAAAAAAAGTATTATTGTTAGCAACTTGTTTGTTGACAAAAAATGTTAAAAATTCCGGATGTGCACGATTCTGGCTATTTCTATCTCTCATCTCTAAGTAAAATGAAATTTCAATAAGGCCATGGTCGCTCTTATTCGTATAAGAGTAATCTCAGTAGCTACACTGCGGGTGGTGTTAATTTTAATGTAATTATTGGCATAATACATAATTATATATATGCTGTAGTCAGTTCAAATTGTAAAAAAAAAAAAAATCTTAATTAGAACAAAAATGCGAGGGAAAAAAGTTGTATTTCAAATTTATGTTAAACGTTTTAATCTCAATTTTATGATTTTATGGAAAAGAGTATTGAACTTGCAACTAACGGGGATTTTAAAGATCTGAAGTCGTATTTGGTAACAAAATAAAGTTGAACTTAAAACAAAAGCAGAAAACTACAACGCAATATTATAATATATTTATATTTCATATGGCATACATCACAGTAGTGCAAAAAAGTTCTCCACTCTAACGATAAAATACGTTAACTACATAGTTGATAACTTTGACATAATTCATATTTATTATTGCTTTTCGATTATACCTACAACAATATAAGCATGTAAAAAATGGTACTATCACAAATATGTTAAAGTGCGTCAAGAACAAACAGAAAGGAACAGACAATCAAAACAGCATCCACATCTCCACGAATCATACATACGAAAAAAATAATCCATAAAATTGAGCAATATCATGCATTATTATACTTCTTGCAAGGTGCATACAAACATTATCCAACCACATAGTAATGTATACTGTAAATAATCATCACTGTGGAATAATAACATACACTCATACACATGAGATAACTCTCGAGGTTAAAGAGTCCCTACATTTTTTGCTATATCGCGACAATATCACATGATTAATATTAAAATCAAATTACAGTGTAATTTAAATCAAAGAGATCTCATTCATGTGAGGAGAGCAGTAATCATGCAAGTAATTGTTTGAAATATTAATGTGAGTTACATATAAATTTTTAAAGTTAAAATTAGGGGAGGGGGGAAACTCTGATGAACATAATTATAAAAAAGTGTAAAATTTAAAATTGTTGTATATAGAGGTAATATTATACTGGGAAATATTATTGTGGAGTCGAATGAGATGGCTATAGGTTGCCCTGCCCCGCAGGCTCCTGTAAAATATGCAGTATGCGTTGCAGAGACGGTTTTCTCTCTATAATAATTTGGTATTTGTGACATTATTTCATTAATAAAATATTTTAGTTTAAACCACAGTTTGCACTCTAATACAAACAATTGGTTTAATTATGCCAAATTTAATGCAGATTATATGATAACGATTAATGCAATGTTTAGACACGCAATATGAGCACGTTCAAGATCGCTATTAGATCAACTTAAGACAGTGATTTAACGCCTTTATAGTAAATATCATTCATGTACTCATATGTTAGATATGTTGCCATGCGTGTAAATTTATTAATTATTTGGGAGCATGGCGAAGAACACCCAGCGCGCGTCGTTGCGTAACTGCAAGCTGGTCAGATGCTCCAGTGAGTTGCGTGGGAATTATCGCTGCCAATCTCCATCCTATCGAAAAAGGTCTTCATTAGCTTTGTACTGCCGTGATGTATTCCGAATTTCAGTAGAAAGGGTAATGAAGTGCTTTAACTATTAATTGATAATTATTTATGTTGTAAAACTTGCAAATCTAGAGTAAATGGGTATATTAAAGGAATCATAATAATTGCATGCATAATATAAAAATATTAATGTGGCAACAAAGACACTGCATATCTATACTTTTTTAAAACATCTTAAAATTCTACATTTCATTTATTGCATCAAATTTTAAGTTATTTAATTGTGCGTGTTGCAATTAAAAAATGTAGGAAAAAAAAGTTTGAAGATCAAATAACAAATAATATAAATTAATATTATAATTGTTTACCTACAAGTGTTGATTTGGAGATATTCCTGTAAAGTAGCATACGTGTGCTGCTTATATGCAAGGCTAATAAGTTGAAGTTTCCATTATTACTTTTTTCCCATCATTATTATATATAATATAGTTTGAGAAAGTCATAATAATTATTTTGTCCTCAATGATCTTTAAGCTCGAGCTATCATTCATAGTCTTTACTCAGATAATGTAAAATATAGGGGCTCTCCAAGGAGGTGGGGGAGGTGATAAAATAAATATAATTATATGTAATTATAAAATAATTATAATATTACATTGTTAATTTTTTACAAGAAGAACATGACCCACTGTAATGAAACTGAACAATTATGGACCGTAAAATTATCTTCCCCAACGCTTACTAAAATCGTGTTCACCAAAGTGTATCGGTCCATATATAATGTTCGCCAATGTCAGTAAGCGCGTTGAAGCGTCGCCTCTCATTATTAGCGTACATCGCAAGCAAGGGAATCCCTTGAGCTAAGGTGGCTGTGAGGTCCATTCGCCGAGTCTCCCATCAGCTGTAGCGGTGACCGGAGCTCTCACTCCGACGATGGGTAATACCGAGACAGCTCGAGGCATTGAACGCCGTTCATTTTAATTATGTACAATACAGAGTTAGTTATAAAGAATCGGACAGATGGAGCGATTGGTTCAGTGCATACAGGCTGTTCCACTAAATTTAACAGTGACTTACCTTCATGGTCCAACCGTTCTGATGTGTAATTAAATTTTTGTTCAATTAGAATTTGATTTCATGACAAACATTCGGGTTTTAACAGTTAGGCAGGTTAAAAGTATGGGAAAATAGATGAAAAAAATCGCAATGTTAAGATTAAATTTTAATTTATTTAATATATTTTTTGCATGTAATTTGTATTAATTTCTTATAATATATTTTTGTCATATAGAATTACCATTAGGCACATTTATCACTCGATTTATAACTTGATATTAAATTTTAATACTTAAAATGTTGAGGATGAAATTGCTGTCAATTTAATTTTGTTAATATGAATATAATATCCTCAAAAGGTTACTATAGATATCTCAGCTTACTGTATAAATTACTATAAATAATATGAATATGTCATTAATTAACATTGCTGTTTAACGTAATAATTGTAAATTAATAAGATAATATATATATGACTGAATCTCACTAAAAAAAAATAATAAAAAAAAGCTTCTGTACTCTAAAAAGCTGCTGATGCAAATGCAATTTTGTTTTAATTGGTTCTCATAGCTACACAAAATGTTCACACCATGCATGCACTGAATCAAGTTACAGGATTCTTTCAATTAAATATAATTATCAATAATTGATTATAATGACATTTATTGTGCTTTATGAACCTGCAAGAATTTGAAGGGATGCACGACACATACAGTATATAAAATTATCGAGAGAGAGAGAGAGAGAGAGAGAGAGAGAGAGAGAGAGAGAGAGAGAGAGAGAGAGAGAGAGAGAGAGAGAGAGAGAGAGAGAGAGAGAGAGAGAGAGAGAGAAATACTATGTACTTGTTCTGTAATACCATCTAGTAAATTTAACGGTCTGGTAAATAAATGCAATTATAATTTACTATTTACAGGTAAACGTACGTTCAAGACATTGAAAACGAAGCACAGACCAAGAAGGCTTTAGTTCCACATTTCGCCGTCGGTGGCGTGCCCAGTCGGACTATGCATGCCATGCACTGAGGATGTTTTTTAATATCCCCTGAACGATGAATAGAATATTGTCTGCAGTGAAGGGAGCGGCCAACGCGAAAGTCAATGCACACTACTCTATTAAACCAGATAGTTTTTTCATCGATGCAATATAACAAATCTGATTGCAAAGACACGTCGTTTTAATTTGTTTTTTGTTTAATTGCTTGAAAAAAAAATGAGAAATGTATTTTCCATTCACTTCATTAAGTGCTTTTAATATTTTTTTATGCATTTGCCGGAGGTAATAATGAGTGTATACTGTATTATATTCTACAGCTTGCACTAAATCATATATTATCTCAATGCACATTTTTTTTACATTTTAATGCTGTTTATTAATACGACATTTGACATGATAGTGCTATAATATATATATATATATATATATATATATATATATTATATTATATCATAGTTTATATTTTTGCAAGTCTGTACATTTTTTGACAGTTTTGTTGCTGCAAATTATAACGTGAAACGAGTACTTTTTTTAGTCCTTTCATATAATAAAGGCTTGTATATTCCTTCTTTCGTTACAGAAAAAAACAGACAGAAGTTTGGCCGTTCGAATTGTAATGTGAACGTCGCAAGTTCAATCCTAGAAACCACAAACCCAACAGTTGCTCAAGAACTCTCTTTGGAGCATTCGCGGGATTTGAGTGATGACATTTTCCATCAATTTCCGACCATCCTGACTGATGTTTACATAGTTCCCTTAGTTAAAACTACGCAATGCTGCAATGTATTAGTTTATCATAACAGCTCCGGTTGTAAGCTAAAAATATATAAGAGGCATTCACAAAGCCTTAAGGCCACATTTAGGGCTCGATAATTTAAGACCAGAAATATTGTGTCTAAAAAAGCATGCCTAAAATCAGGCTTTAAATTATCAAGCCCTAAATTTGGCCTTAGGGCTTTGTGAATGCCCCTTACAATGTTTTAAGTAGCATTGTAGTAATACTGTATACTTAATAATATAAAAATGTGAAATGTGTATATGTTTATTGTATTTTTTCATGCTCTAATTATAATGTTATTATAAATTTATTGATAATTGATATGAGATTCAGCACAAACAAGTAAAGCTCTTTTTTGTGGTTATTGAAATTGCTCTCTCATTGTCATGCAGTAATATATTTATATTATTTAGAATATGGACTATATACTATATATATAGAATCTCCAATTTAATAATTCCCAACATTTAAAAATCTGATGTACTTCTTCATTAACTAAATATTTTAATGACGAAAATATTCTTAAATTTTTAATATAATATTATCAAGAAGAAGTGTTTGCTATAATGAAGAAATATAATAATTTGCATTACAATAAATAATATCATACAAAATTGCTAATTAATATCATATACGTTCTTAAATTTTATTTAAGAAAACTCATTGTTGATATCACGAAGCCTTTTTGTAATGTAAAGTATCAGATAAAAAAAATGCTTAATCATGTTATGTGAAAGTCAAATGCAATTTGAAATATAATTTTAAAAGGTGGAAACTTACACAAAAGATATTAATCAAAGCACGCTTCCTATCAAATATGAGAGTACGTTCGCAAACCCAAGACCAGTTTACACTTTCTGCACTAAATCAGCTAATTTTTTATAGTGAAGTTCAGAAAACTGCGCTAGGTTAAAGGGTTATAAGAATAGATAATTATATTACGGTAGTATTCACAAAAAATTACCATAGATTTTGGCCTAGAAATTTATAGCAACAAATTCATTATTCGATTTAGTTATAGATTATTTTTTAGCATATATAAATAATAAAAATTTCATTTACAACTCAAATATATATGCCAATTTCTTTGTCAATTTCTTTATTTTATTTTGTTTAACTTTGGACACCAAGTTAAAATATATTGAACCAAACTCCCAAAAGCTGTCATATTAGCATTCATGTCATTTCAATATTTTAAGTATATCTTAATTTCTTTTAAAGAAAAAAAAATACAATTATGATTTTTTTTCTATAGTTAAAATGTACGTAGCCAAATTGAAAACATAATGTACTGGAAAGAGTGAACTTTATTCTCATGGCGTACTTCAAAGTTCTATATAATAAAAAATCATATTTTTTATAGCATAAAGAATGCTGATAATATTAAATTGAAATAGTATTAAATTTTTTAAAGTAAAGTTTGATGACTGCAAAAAGGTGTTAGATTAAGTAGAAAGCCTGACTAATGAGGAACTTGACTCTTGCTTTGAGCACCATCTGCCACGCGAACGTCGCAGTTCGGACAAAGGGTCACTTTCCCTGTGGTACTTTCGCTTGGACGTAAGGAGAGGAAAAAGACAATAACACATTTTTTTTTATCACAATGCAAAAATTTAATAACAAAAAAAAGTGCAACTATAATACATAAAAAAGTGACCAGTCCATTTTTTTTAAGGCCAATAATACTGTTAATATGAAGTTTCTATTTAATTTAAAAATTATAAAAACTTCTCCCTTTGCCTGCTTGCATGAGGAATACGATGTAATAACTAGTTTGGTAAATTAAACTTTTTTACATTTCCAAATTAATAGAAATGAAAGAACTTTAATATTGGAACTTTAACGACAAGGCTTGAAGCGTTTTAAGTTGGAAGTTGCTTATTTCTTGCCCTTCCATCCTCCACTACTGCCTCCGGATGATCCTCCGCTGCTCCATCCTCCATGACCGCCGCCCCCGCTGGAACCTCCGCTGCTCCATCCACCTCCTCCACCGCTGCTGCCTCCATATCCTCCGTCTCCCCCGCCTCCTCCTCCTCCACCGTGCTTGTCAAGAGTCACGGTGATGGGAATGGGCTTATGGATGGGCACTGGCTTGTTAACGTGAACGGGGAATGGCTTCTGGACAGGTACTGGCACGGGCTTCTTGACGTGGACAGGAACATCGTGGTGCAGAGGAACCTTGACGGGCACGTGCACTGGGTAAGGCACTGGTCGCTCAACGGGGTAGGGCACTGGCTTCTCGATGTGAACGGGGTATGGCTTGGGGATCTGTACGTGGTAAGGCTTGTCAACCGGCACGGGAACTGGGTGAGGGATGTGCACTGGGATCTTGCGGATCACGGGCACGGGGTATGGCTGGTAGATGGGGATCTTGATGACCTTGTGGATGGTGATACCGTGGACCTTGGGGTGGCCGGAACCATCGTCAAGACCTTCTCCGCCCTCACCGCCGATGGCACCACCACCGAACTCTCCTCCACCTCCGTGGCCCCCACCTCCGCCTCCGCCTCCTGGAAAACAAAAAGAGGTCGATAAATATCCGGCATGTTAATAATTGGAAACAAAATGCATTGATATTTAGTGTAATTTTTAATTGTAATGTAGACAATGTTAATTAGAACTGAAAACAATAATTTTTAGTCTAAAACTTATAGTGCATTACAAATTAATAGACCATGAAGCATTAAATATGCTAGCTCATTGCACCAAATTAATGATTTTAATGAAATAAATTTCTCGAGTAAGTAGTAAGAAGCAGGCGAAAGAACAAAATCAATTTAATTACAAATACCAAATATCGATATAAAAAAATAACGAGATTGACAAATATTTTTTTCTCGCAAACAACAGTGAGACAAAGAATATAAAATATTTGAAGAACATTCTTTTTATTGCTTCTCTAATTTAATATAGAAATTCATATTTTATGCACACTTCAATTTTACTCTTGTTTCAATTAACATAATATAAATCATACATATTTTTATATAATACATGTATTTTGTATTATACAAATACAAAACTGTATTCAGTTATTATTTTTAATTTTATAAGTATTATATAGTTATGTAATAATACAATATATCAATTAGCATATTGAGTGCAATTCACGAAGAAGATAATCAGAAAGATTTTCCCACATTTTCACTGTACATTTATGAGTATAAACTTAACTAAATGCCAAATTATATTTTTTTTGTAGGGATTCTAGTTATTTTCTTGAATATAATATATATCTATCTTGAATCGCGCCTAATTGATTTTTATGTAAACGATTAGATATAATAAATTTAATACATAAAGGCATTCTACAAAAATTTATGTCTACATTGAAGACTATTTTTTTAAGTTTAGATTTTATGTCAATATTTTAGATCACAATTTTCAAAACTTAAAAAATCGAAACTTAAATGTGGTCTTAACGTTTTGTGAATGCCCCCTTTATATAATTTTATTTGCTTTAAAGGCTATAGTTTTAAGTCTTGGAATAAATTTTACAAGTTTTAACGTACAATCGGAGCTACGTAATGACGTTCATAGATAAAAAATCTACTTCATGGCTGATTTTTTAATTCTCTTACCGTGTCCACCACCGCCTCCTCCGCTGCTGCCGCCGCTGCTCCAGCCTCCACCGCCTCCACTTCCACCCCCATGTCCTCCTCCTCCGCCTCCGCCTCCTCCGAGTCCCCCAGAGTAGTCTCCACCCAGCTCCGATGCACCACCATAGTCAACACCACGCTTTTGCTTATTCTCTAAGCTAGCGGCTGTTGCAAGTGCGAGCACGGCCAGGGTGCACAACTGAAACATAATATGTAACGAATGAGCACCAAAATTGCGTCGCAGAAACAAACTTATCTAATTAGTACTTTGCCATCGTCAGGTGGTCTTTAAATTGAATATAAAATAACCATTATGTGAAACAGTTATTATTAATAATTTTAAAAATTCCATTTTTAAGTAAAATATAATATTAGAATTGAAAATTACATTTACAAGAAAAAAATGACAAAATGGTAGTGATGAGTAATCTAAAACTAAAATTTTAATGATTAAAAATTGTTTCTATTGTCTAATTACTCCAGAAATAATACAAATAAAATTTTAATTATTTAATCAATATGAATTTTCACCAAATTAATTCATACATAAAAATTTTAATTAATAATATAATTTGTTTGGTAAATTTTACGATTTGAGATTATTTTTAATTAATTTGTAAATTTTAAAAACTCTAATTACGATATAATTGCAAGAACTAGTTGATGTAACACTTGATAAGACTCACCGAGGTCCTCATGATCCTCATGCTGAAGCTGATGCAGGACTGGATGAGTTGCATCAGGTTCGATGCACTTATATACCTAATCCCCCTGCTTTCTCAAGAAGCCTTTGGCCACCCTTTCCCCAATCTCTATAGGGGTCCATCCAAATGTTCCTCTACTCCCACCACCACCAAACTATTTCCCCACCCTCCTTGTGCTTTACACTTGGATGGATGAAAGTTTTAGCATCTACAGTCTGCTCTAGGCCTAAACAGCTGTCGGTGATTCAGCAATAGTAGATGCATTATATTATTCCACCGCGAGACCAAGAGCGGCCGGAAGGCGCTACAACAGATCTCATTAGTGCCACTACTGGTGGGCGGCCCGCGGAAAATTACGCCATCAGCTGGTGCTGACGACGCCTCTTAACAATGATTTTTTTTTTAAGATTATTAATATAATATAGTGCATTGTTGTATTATTTAGATCGAAGAGATACTTAATAATTTAAATCAACCATTATTATTATATTACATTACATTAATGAAAGCTAGTTATTTATTTTCCTTGAGGCTATTTAATTAAATAATTTTATTTACTACAGGTCAAAATATTACCTTTTTTATTACATATCAATATTTTTCCCATTGTCAAATAATTGTTGTTGTTTTTTTGTTCATAAATATTGTTATGTAATAATGGAACGTTTCTTTACCAGGTTGGCTTCCTGATACCAATTCTTACACATAACCTTCCATAATTATATATATAGTAAATTTATAATATATTAAATTTATTAATAACCATAAAAATTGTGCATTTAAAATAAAAGTAAATTGAAATTACTGCAGTTTTTGCATGTATTACATGTTAAATGTTTAGATTCATACCTCTCCTCTTGTTGGTAATAAATTTGGGTAATTATTTTGATATGTGTTATATTTACCCAAGTACGTAAATATACTACTAATACACAGCTTACATATATATATAGGACATGAAATTGAGTGAAAACTTTGTAATTCAGCGCACACGCACATGTAGTATTCTATCAATTTTAGCAGAAATAACAATAATTAAAATTTAAAAAATATTAAATTCTATTTATTAATAAACATTGTGAAAAATTAAAAAAAAAATCTTGAATCACAGAATTTAGCTGTTCTGCAAACATAATTCAACCAAGTGTGATTTACATAAACGCTTAAATAGCACATAAAAGTAAGCTTAGCACTTATCATTTGTTTAATACAACAGTTGGAAATTAAAGACCAAAATTCAGTAAATAAATTCAACCGCGACCGACATTAAAGATTATTAAACTTCATACATTTTTCATTGAGAAAGAGATTAATTTATACAAACAGAGTGCTCACGATTTCTATATGAAACTTGACCAACAAAAATCTTCTTCATTCATCCCTTAGCCAATTTTTTTTTTTTTTTTTTTTTTTTTTTTTTCAAAATTGGGAATATGCTTCTTTGCAGAGATTATATAGCTATACTTATAAGATAAGAGTAAACAAATAAAGTGCAAAATAGCATACAAATTATTGGTTTTAAAATATCTTGTTTTGAATTTGTCTAAGAATTTTATTTCTAGTATTATTAGAATACTTTGATTAATAAGTAGACTTTTTTTTTCTTGTAGAGAAATTAATGTTAAATTATATATTAGGACTAAAAAAAACATTCTCACTATTCTCATTAAGGTCACTAGTATAAATAATAAATATGTGGTTTTGGAATTTCTTTCCATGTTAATTAATTATGATGTTATTAAACCAGATTTACTTAATTTTTGTCTTAATAAGGTTGACCAGAGAGCTTAAATTAATATACTGTGGTTGTTGATGGTACTTCCCTTTGTCGGGTTTGGGAGACTTTGAATTTATAAACAAAAGGAATCAAAATATTTTTTTTTCTATATCATGTTTTTAGTGGTGTTTAGAAAATACAATCAACATTAAATGTGGCACGCATGCGTTTTAATTTAAAGCTAAAAAATTTCAATATCAATGAATAAAAAATAGATTTACAAAATTTTAATAATTTCTCTTTTTTTATATAATTTTCAATGACGTTCAATTTTCGATGTTCCAAAGGCAATAAATGAATGTACCATGAACAGTGAATATTGTGCTTTTACAGTATACATCTCAAGACGACATTTTTTTAAATAACAATTTTAACTATTTAACTCGATCTCTTTGTTGTTTTTTAACTCAAAGTAACCAAATAATTTAGCTGAAACATTATTATATTACTATAGAAAAAATCTTTCAAAACGTTTCAATTAACCCTCATTCTTCATAACTACCCCTTACATTTGCAACTAAAAATAAAAATAATACTGTCCTGAAATAAATATTATCGTCTGATTGTATATCAGAAACAATATTACTAATCGTACATGAAGCATTTATGCGTAAGAATTAATATTAGAAATCATTTCCAAAAAAATAATTTTTTTGCTAACTTTTTGAAGTAGGTTAATAGATATTTTTGTGTTCTATTTCTTTTTTTACTCTCTTTTAGCCTTAATATCAATATATTGTATAATATTTGTGTATAAATAAGTTTATATACCAAAATTTAAGTACTTTTTTGCATGCAGACTATTCAAATCATATTTTCAAATTGATTTTCCTTGTTCTGATGTGATGAAACGTAAGTAATATTTTACGCTGTTATAAACATCATGCCATGGGCTACATTCTCATTGTTCTTTTCCAAACAAAAAAATTCTTTTCTATTCTCAATATTCAATAAAACCGATATTTTATCATGATGTCAGGCCTGACTTTCGCTGCCATTAACGCCTGCATATTACCGATTAGACATGTCACATCTCGTATGTTTTTGCCTCGAGTGTCACGTGATTAATTCAACAGAGAGAGTGTTCTGGAACAATCATTGCTGGAATATTCTTAGTGTACACTTCGAAAATTTTCAAAAACAACTTTGAATAATAAATATATCGATGCTGTTAACGTCTTCTTATCGTCATTCTAAGCGTAGAATTATGTGACATTTGAAGGAATCGTTCAGACGACAGAATTGCAACAACAAATCATATTTACAGTAGATACAGTTACAAATTCTACCTTAAATTAACAATCTGCATTAACTTTTTATAGCATATATTTTATAGAGGACTTCACCGTATTTTATCATTTTTTTTTTCACACTTTTTTGAACCAGCGAGTAACGGCACTGTGACGTCATAATCATAGCAATTAAGGGAATCAATCCCGCTATTTTTTAAGCGTAGACTATATACTTATTATATGGTGTAGACATTGCACGAGTATTTATATTGATCCTATATATTATATCCATTCATAATCACCTTTTATTTTACATAAATATTTTACATGATCATACTTCCTCAGTTTATTAAAATCAATTATTATTGTTATTATATATAATAATATAATAGAGTCGTGATGCAGATTTGACGCTTTGGGGAAGGTTAGAAATTGAACCTTACAGTATTTTATTTCGCTGCAATTAACTTGAGAATATGTGATAATTGTGTATGAAGTTAGGGAGTATTTTTATTTTTGTAGGGGAATTTGTTTTGGTGGGTTGGCACCAAAGACTTTATGATTTCATTTTCTGTTAGGGATCTGCAAGTGTTATAAAGGATAACAAAATTTAAGATTTCCAGTTTCAGTTATGTTTTAACTAAAAACACATGTACTAAATAAAATTCATCAAACTGAAGTAAAAAACATTGATAATAAAAACTACAATAATATAATATTTTTGCTGACATAAGGAAGGAGAAATTTCCATAATTATATCCTTATGTTACGTTAAATTGACAAATAATGACTACAGGGTTTATTTAATTTCAAACACATCGCGGATTTCACATAATTATGAAATGACATGAGGGAGAGAGGAGAGAGGGTCTAGAATGAGATGAGCTTGAAATTACATTCTCCTGCTTACCAATATTCACTGAGGAAACCGTAGAAGATCTCAGTCAAGATGGACACCTCAACATTTATCAATGGACCAAAGAAATGCTAAAAGCTAAGTAAACCAAACAAAAGTGTCTTGACAAGAGATAAATTTACCCCTGGGATGGAGCAACAAATTTTTTCCTACTTTAAAGAAAAACCATCGATGATGCTCGATTTTCTTAGATTTATAAAGAGAGCTGGTCAAAACATTGCACTGCAAGTTCTAATCAAGGTGGGTAAATTTAAGTCAGTTTCAACCTAATTAATCAATAATATAATTATAATGACTTTTAGTAGTAAATTTTAATCAGCAGCACCATGCACCTGACATTTTCTTCCGATTTTCTTTTGACTGGTGAGAGCTTTATTAAGTAATCACAGTAACAATGAACTCGACGAGACAAAAACCCACTGCATTGAATTACAGAGAAATAGTATTAGTTCCAAGGTAGCCCCTTATTAGTAGCCTCTGGTTTTTATATAAAAATAACACAGAAAAAAAAACAATCCTTACAAGATTCTTACGAGTAGTAAGATGCCAGTGTTTGCGTTTAATAATATTAAACTATTAATAATATTATTATGTTAACTTTACGGTATTCAAATTTGCATACAATAATTTTTTACGTCTCGTGTACACATTAATATAATAAAGTTGCTTTGGTTAAAAAATTATTTCTCTATTATTTTAAATCACAAGGTAATGTATGAAAATAAAACAAAGTAATTTAGGTAAAAACTTGTCAAAATTAATATAACGATGTCATAGCATTTAAAAAATAACGCTATTTATGAATTGATAATTAATTGTAAATATATGTAATTATTTAAAATACTCATGCTATACTTTACCTAAATGTACATGTATGACCAATATAGGTAATTTAATTAATTTTTATACAGCGAAGAAAGAGAATAAAATACAAACAATTTAGTGACTGTTTTCATGTTCGAAAATCTCCCTGCTTGTCATGCAAAGAAAGATGTAATGTTGATGCTGAAATAAACGTTGTTATAATGTCAACAAGTGAATATACTTCTACTGGTGTATATATATCGTTACGTATTAATAAATACAGTATAATATATCAAATAAATTTTTAATGTATTTTAAATTTTAATTTAATCACTATTTGCTTACAGGGAGATTTTGAGTACCAAGGCAAGTACTTATAGATTTTATAATGATGTGTTATAATTACTATAACGGATTATAATTTAAATCGTCACCGCAGAATGATTATAGCTTCTGAAATTCAATAAAATATGAATGCATTTATTTCAATTTGATCAAGAAATAAATGAATTTGATTTAGCATATTCTTATGTGTAGAGAGTTTTTCAAGTTGTTACGATTAAAAGTTTTTTACAACAAAAGATTACTCAAACTCCATGCAAGAAAAGGGAAATTCAGTAGTTGAAGAATCTTCCGCGAGGACGCCACTGTCCAGAATGAGTCTTGGTTAACTTAAAGTGCAGTAGTACTACTATTAATATTACACCGTATGGTAGCAAGTAGAAGTAGCGTAATTACTATTCTGTTCATTCTGCTGCACATCAATAGTCAGTTTAACAGAGAGATTTAAGTCAAAGAACTGAACGTGACTGATGTCAATAAAATATGAATTTTAAATATAAAACAGATAGTATTGCAGGCGATATCAATTTGCAAATAAAGAAAGGTAAACATGCAGGTTTTCACTAATCGCGTCATCTACAAATGAAATGAAACTGTTAAAAACGCGGTTTCTATCTTTCTATCTGGATAACTCCTTCGTGAATCAAGCTAAACCAATATGCATAATTAATATATGAGTTTTTTCAATTAAATCATATTTTTAAACTTTTATTAATTGAATGAAAAATTTATATATAAATGTGTGAGTAAGAAATGTAAGTATATTCCTGCTTATAATAAATATTAATTGAATTTTTCAATTGTTGTAATAGAAATGAAAGATATATGGTTTAAAATCTATAAAATAATGACATTTTTATTGGCAAACTTAATTTTAACATCACAATAGATGAGACATGAATTAGATACAAAAGATGAAATGCTTGGCGTGTATAGACAAGTTGAGGAGCTCAGCTTAGTAGTGGCTGCTGCCTCCATAACTGCCGTATCCACCTCCCAGGCTGCCAGAGCTGATGCCACCTCCATAACCTCCCAGTCCAGAGCTAATTCCGCTGCTATATCCGCCGCTATATCCTTCGCTCTTGACGAAGACGGGCACGGGCTTGGGAACGGCGTAGGGCTGAGGGACAGGCACAGCGATGGGCTTCTCGACGGGGTAAGGCACGGGCTTGGCAACGTGAACGGGGTAGGGCTGCTCAACGGGAACCTTGACGGGCACGTGAACGGGGTAGGGCACTGGCTTCTCAACGGGATAAGGCACTGGCTTCTCGACGGGGTAGGGGACCTTCACTCTGACCTCCACGGGGTAGGGCTTGTCCACATGGACGGGGACTGGGTGGGGCACGGCAACAGGCACACGTCTCACGACGGGCACGGGGTATGGCTGAGCCACAGGGTAGGCGACCTCGCGGTGGATGGTCACTCCGCTGATGCGTTCTTGGCCACCTCCAAGTCCTCCGCCGAGTCCTCCGCCGATCAGTCCTCCTCCAATTCCGCCTCCAAGACCACCTCCATAGCCTCCGAGTCCACCGCCGTAGCTACTGAGACCTCCTCCATAGCCACCGAGACCACCGCCATATCCTCCCAGGCTAGCACCGTGACCGTAACCACCTCCGAGACCCGCGCCATAGCCGAGACCAAGAAGTCCACGCTTCTCGTTCTTCTTCTCGTCCTTCTTTTCCTCGGCCAGTGCTGCCGTGGCTAGCAGGAGAACGCATACCTGCACACAAGACAACATAAATTTTGTTAAGAACATGCTTGAACTCATGATCATAATCATATAATATTCTCTGTGATTCACGATACACTTTTGCCTCTAAACAAGTTTGTTTACAGTTTTGTAGTGCTATGAATCTATACATAATAGAATTTTATCATAATTTTTTACGACAACATATGAGCAGAACATTTCATTACTACTTTGTATTGTTGTGAAAAACTGGTTGCATACCCTTAAGGTGTGAAGATTATCAAGGCTTCAAAAAGACATGTTATCATTGCCCTAATTATTTTACGACAAGTTTTTAAATTGAAAAAGAAAACATGACAGTTAATTAAGGTTAATTATTCTCATTTTAATTTAAAAATTAATACGTTTAAATGCAGGATTACACAATTGATTATTTAGGGGTATATAATGTACAAAGTTTGAAGTTATTGAAAAGCTAGTATCTCCATACACCATGCACGAGATTTCCGTTCTGTAATAACGTTTTAAAGGTATACAGGCCTCAAATTACAAATTAGACAGATCTTAAGTGTTGCTCAAGTTTATAATCAACATTCGTATTATTTTTATCTACGCGCGGTGCGTCTGTGCGAAGTCGCGCTGTAAAGAAAGTCCTTGCTGACGTCACAACTCACAGCTAGCACTGATTAGCATTGAGTTGTGACGTCATCAAGGACTTCGTGACGTCATCAAGGACTAAATTTCTTACTTTGAACTGCGACTTCGCACGGATGCATCACGCGTGGAAAAAAATTATGCGAATGTTGATTATATACTCTAAACCCACTTGGTGACTATCTAATTTGTATTTTGAGGCCTGTATGCCTTTAAGGTTCGTAGGGCCGACATCGGAAGTCGGAGAGAGAGAGAGAGAGAGAGACTTGTTTTATTAATTTCTAGAAAGGCGTTTCCTTTCTACATGTACTGAGCATTCATTTACATTTCTACACTTTGTCTTGTTATTTTTTTCACTTTTTATTACACTGTAATGCTACATTACATCATGTCGTGATCTGTTGAAATTTACTATTGCATAATATGTTCTCATGTAATTATTCTCACTGTAACTCAACAAACTATTTTTAAAAACTGAATATGAATGCGATGTTTTTATGTATTATAAAATTTCTTAAGATTCGATTGAAATAAAAAATAGTATGATTTATTTTATAAATTAGTTATTAATTTTAATTGGTTGATCAAACAGCTCAATAGAAGTTTATACGGTCCTAAAATTTGTATATTTATAAAACCTAGCCTCGGCTTTGCATTTTAACTTTCGAATATTTTAATAGCTTTACTACATTTAAGAAAAATGTCAAGCAAAATGGACCACAAATAAAGCCTATTTAATCTCCACTAATTCGGAAGTGTTAAATTTTTAATTTCCAATATCGGAAATTTAAATTTTATGGCATGATCTACATAGAAATATAAAACTCCGTACGGCAGATCTAAGTATGTAATGATTTTATGCAACGGCAAATGTGATTACCACGTTGAATTGTACTCACCATAAGCTTCATGACTGCTTCGTATGTGAGGGATAGAGTGCCTTCGACTTGTCGGCCCGCAACATTTATACCAGCTGAGACCGGCCCTCACTTTCGCTCCTCCTCCTCCCCTACCAGAGCTTGCTCCTCGCGCACGCAGAGTACCTGTCGCCTGATAGTCGCTGGAAATACATAAATACATAATTAGTTCGGAAACTCGATCGTCAAACAAGTCAAAGCTTCACTATTTCTAAGAAAGTTTAACTTTGAGTGTGGTAATTAAAAATTAATAAACTCTTGAAATGAAATGGCTGCAAAATATTTATATATTTTTATAAACAAAAACCTTTAAATTGAAATTTATGGTAGCAACAAGAAAGGAGGAAAGGAAAATTTGCAAATAAGTAAATATATATTATAATACATCAATTACCATGAACTTATAGAAGAATTATTTTTAATTTGCCTACATTATTAATTCATTAAGAACACATGAACAATGCTTCAAAAGATTTATTTACTTTAAGAAAAAAAAATTGCTTTTTAGTTTCAATGTTGCAGCATTTTCAGTTAAATAAAAATGGAAGAAATAAAATAAGGATGATATTAAATTATTAAATATTTTTGTAATTGATTGTCTAGGGGCCATTTTGTTACCCATTTCATTCAATGGTTATGAACTACATAAAATAATTCAATGTATTATATATGTACAAGTCGATCATGTCGTTTGAATTTTAAAGTCCCCGGCCTTGTGTTTATGTAACTAGTTTTACAAACATGCATTATTCAATATTGCAATGTTTACCGTACACCTTGTCGGATATGCAAGCAACTTTTAGTGCGCAGTGTTGTCAATAGTTAGAAATTAAATGAATTAATACATGGCTTTACAAAAATATAAAATACATAGTTTAAACAGCCACATTCACAACGTTTATATGACAGTATTTAATACGGATTCGTTGACGACGCCTCATAAGAATTACATTATTCAATACCGTCATGTAAACGTAATTGTACAAAGAGTGTTTGTTTTAAATAATATATTTATATCTATACTATCTACATTACTAGTTAAATTTTATTAGATACATCTAAGTATTTTACAACTGTGATGTACAGAGTTTTTCGTACGGAAATCGACTGAGCGAATAATGAAGCACACACGCTTTATCTCACAAATATTTAGTGAATCTGTGCACCGTATTTAAATATATTTTACCCAAAGGACAGAACGATAATATCGCCTAGAAAGTATGCAACTTTTCCAGCACGCGGAAGTCAGCGTCCATGCAGCCACAGCTACCATGTTGGTGTTATGACCCGCGTGAAGCTGCTTGAGAAAGTGAGAGGGCACACTTTATCAATTTCAAATAATCATCTCGGGGTCTAAGAAGATCTTGAAGATATCATTCATTAATTTATGCATAAAGAAAAAGACTGCTCTGGTTATTTTAATTTACTAACAGCAGTCATTTGAAGTAGGATTGCTGTGATAATTTCTATTTAGTGACGGTTCATAATCAATTGTGCTTTTTTTTATTTTATATTATATATTTATTTTATCATAAGATATTAATTTTATGATTTAAATAATTTTACCATGCAATTATTATCTAACCACAAATTCTTTTCAATTTCTGAAACATTTTCTCTCTATATGTGTCCTGCAATGATTATAAACATATAAACATTGATTTTAGGGTGTAACTAACAAATAATTAAGTTCTAGAAAATTCAACACAGATTAATTATTTAATCTTATTACGTGGATTATATAATTTTACAAATATTAGATTTAATCTACTTACGTGAAAGCCTTTCAAAAATACACTCTCTATTATGTAAAGATTAAAGTTATTTATTACATTATAGTTTCAATACATGAGCCTAGAACAAGCACGATAAGTATCGTAACTTATAACACATTATTATATTTTCATCATACAGATGACGAATTACCGCTTCTTTTGTTTGAGCTTAGAATTACTTTGTATTTTTCATAATTTTACTGGCGTATTTAGTAACACAAAAATAAAAAAAATCGTAATTGTAGCATTACGTTTGACATTCCTTACGGCTGTAGGTGAGACGTTTCGTCACTTGAACAATTAAAGAGAGGGAAATTCATCCTTGGTACCGGTCTACCAGACTTACGGTTACATCCGTGGGTAAGCATGGTAGCGCAAGGTTCTTGAAGGTCCTCAACTATACCGTCAGTAATTCGAACGTATATACCTCGGGACAGCAAAATTTTACACACGATTTTTTTTTAACCCATGATTTACTGTAGCTGCAGCTCAAAAAAACAAGGTTTGAAATTTTAGGGGATGGAGTCAGTCTAGCCATCCCAAAATCATTCTAATTCACCATATCTTCATAATTATATAAACTGAATAACAACGTCTAAAAACAGAAATGTTGTACCGTTTTAAGGTGCACTTATTTGAGTTCGCTGAAAATATTTAACAGAAACGCCTGCAACCTTATATATTTTCGATTAATTTCAGTCGCAATTATTTAGTTTGTATACAATACACATATCAAATTTGAACTCTCATACACAAACCATTGCCGTTAGAATACTTAAAATAATATATATTAAACTAAAACATGTCCCTTTTACACCCTTATTTATATTCATCCCCTTACTATTAGCCCAATAGAAGCTCTAAACTTGATAAATAATAATTATATATATATAATTATATATATATATATTATTGTCATGACTTCGAGTTATTGAAAGTGACTCTGTTTTCCTAAGCTGCTGACCTACTGATACTTTAACATTAAAGTTTGGAACGTGCAGCCACAATAAAAAAAAAATATTTAAAAAATACATTCACTCTTAAATTTAATATTACTTATTCAATTACAAAAATATAAATATTGAAACATTGAAATTTTATGTAATAAAACTATAAAGTAAAGTTTCTGTTTGCATAAGAAATTATAATGTCTGTAAATTTGTGAATAATGTGTCCTACATCATATGTAGGTTGCAGGGAAAATATCAGCGTATTACGTACGTATATAATCGTAGACTCGGACTATGTTGTAATGTTATGTATGACATTATTCTTTCTCTTTCATTGTGTTTTGTTACATGATGTCTCAGTAAGTAATTCAATGTATGACTGCTATACGATAATACCTATAATTATAGGTACATTGTCCTTTTTAATGTAACGTTTTGATTTTATTGAATTGCAGCAATTTTAACTTTCTTTAAGCAAATAAAAATGATTGTTGCATTAATTTTTTTTATTGATATATTGTTCTTTGATTTCAGTTTCGAGGGGTGGGTTATACATTTTTTTTATAATATAGAAGACAGGTTAATTATTCTTAATCTTCTCTAGACTATACATGAGGAACTACTGGACTAATATAACTATACAATATGAGTAATTGTGCTTACTATACTTAGGATATTTTTTCTTGCATATTTTTTAGAGTGGTACTGCAGATTGTGAATTATAGTGAAACACGAATATATTAATTATTATTTCCAGGTATAGGTTTTTGATGCATCACTCTAAAGGTGTTTATCAACTCTAAATAGTGTACTGAAATCTTCATTTAAATAAAAATGGCTCATTCAGCCATGTATTAGCATTGACAAATATAGGACATTTTTTTTAATGTACAGTGTGCGCAAAATAATCAAGTGCAGAAAGTGTACACTATTCAGATATTACGAACGTTGTACATGTCACCTGACCTGCATGAGGGTCTCCCACAGATCCCAACACTGCTGGGAAAGCAAGCATATTGTTACTATGATAAATGGTGTGCATTGTTGATGAGAAATATTGAACTGGAGAAAGACTTTCTTTTATTTAATGGAAACAATTAATCAATTAAACTTGGCATTAAAATTCTTAAGTGATTTATTTTATAATTATTTTAATTGTTGCTGTTTTGTGAGCAACAATACACAGTATAATGAATTTAATAGATTTTTGTCACTAGAACTACAACACTTAATTAAGAAATTGTATGACTTCAATGAATATGTTATGGTGTAAAAATCAATAATTTCAATAATATTAGCTGGTAGATACAGTTTTTTTTCTAACTTTGGCTACTATTTTCGAACTTCCTGAATAATAATTTTGCAATATAAAAATAATAATATTTCTTACTAACACTTAAAATATACTCAGAAATATGTTTTAAATCTCAATGTCAAATTCAGTGAAATTACATCTTGAGTTAAAAGATTAAGATATAAAAAATTGCTGGCTCGTCATCAATGCTGTCTTAAACCACCAGAAGAAACAAATATGAAGAAAGTACATTTAGAAAGTAATTCTTATTCATTTTATCTGTTATTTATGTTAAGCTATTATTAAATCTTGTTCTGCATAAATTCTTCATATTAAACTTTTATATTTATTATGTGTAAAAACATAATCTTCTTTAAGATAGAAATATCTTATAATTGCATGCATGCAATTTTAAGGATATTCAAATTAATATTGTATTTGGTTGAACAACAAAAAATAATAAAGACGCTGTTTAAAATCTATAAAATAATGACATTTTTATTGGCAAACTTAATTTTAACATCACATTGGATGAGACATGAATTAGATACAAAAGATGAGATGCTTGGCGTGTACAGACAAGTTGAGGAGCTCAGCTTAGTAGTGGCTGCTGCCTCCATAACTGCCGTATCCACCTCCCAGAGAACCGCCATACCCGCCTCCCAGACCAGAGCTGATGGCACCACCATATCCGAGACCAGAGCTCAGGGAACCACCATAACTGCCTCCATAGCTACCGCCCAGACCTGTGCTGATTCCACCTTCATAGCCTCCCAGTCCAGAGCTAATTCCGCTGCTATATCCGCCGCCATATCCTTCGCTCTTGACGAAGACGGGCACGGGCTTGGGAACGGCGTAGGGCTGAGGGACGGGCACAGCGATGGGCTTCTCGACGGGGTAAGGCACGGGCTTGGCGACGTGAACGGGGTAGGGCTGCTCAACGGGGACCTTGTAAGGCACGTGAACGGGGTAGGGCACTGGCTTCTCAACGGTGTAAGGCACTGGCTTCTCGACGGGGTAGGGGACCTTCACTCTGACCTCCACGGGGTAGGGCTTGTCCACATGGACGGGGACTGGGTGGGGCACGGCAACAGGCACACGTCTCACGACGGGTACGGGGTATGGCTGGGCAACGGGGTAGGCGACCTCGCGGTGGATGGTCACTCCGCTGATGCGCTCCTGGCCACCGCCATAGCCCCTGAGTCCTCCGCCGAGTCCTCCGATGAGTCCTCCGTTAAGTCCTCCGTTGAGTCCACCTCCAAGACCACCTCCGTAGACTCCGAGTCCACCACCATAGCTTCCCAGACCACTTCCGTAGCTGTTGAGACCGGCTCCATAACCGCCGAGACTGGCACCATATCCTCCCAGGCTAGCTGCTCCATAGCCGCCTCCATAGCCGCCTCCATAGCCGCCTCCATAGACACCACCATATCCACCTCCGAGTCCCGAACCGTAGCCGAGACCAAGGAGTCCACGCTTCTCGTTCTTCTTATCGTCCTTTTTTTCCTCGGCCAGCGCTACCGCGGCCAGTAAGAGAACGCATACCTGAACAAAAACACATTGTTGTAGGTACGTATGTGACACATCTTCATATAATTTGGCAGAAAGATTGGGTGAAAATCATAGCTAACAATTAAGTCATCGGTTCTCACAAATATCAACTGTTTTTCAATGCACTTTAAACATTAATACAATAAATGACCAGCTAACTACCTATTTTATAGCATACATCTAGGGAAATATAAAATGATATTGACATTTTCCTCTGTTTTGTTTAGATACAATTTATTATAATTAATTTTAATTACAAACAATTTGAAAAGTTATTTAGCATTAATTAAAAATTTTGTGTCATGTTATGTGTAATGAAATATTACACGTGTTTTGATGACACCTTTTTCGTAATAAGTTCCCTCCGTAATACAAGGTCACTGAACACTGAAGCTAATGTTTAGTGCCTTCAAATACCATTGTTATAAATTGTTAAAATAATTAAATATAACACAATACTATAACGTGCAAGATTCTTGTTAACGCAGATCTTATGATGTAACTGTTACAAAATATCAAACTCGATATTATATCATCGTACTTTCATTTGACGTAAAGAAAAATGTTAATTTATAATTATAGGTCGAGAGCGGAAGGCAGCTAGGACGAGCGACTTGACTTACAAATTTGGAGAAAGGCGTTTAAACAAGTTTTTATATACGACTAGTAGTAAAAATAGATCAAGTATCTATTAGTTTTGTTTGAATTTGATTAATTTACGTACTTGTAATGTCAATTTTTATATATTTTAAGTATATTTATTAGATAAGATAACACTGATAAAAATAATGAAATCCAGACTATTTTTTACCACATTGTGTACTCACCATAAGCTTCATGACTGCTCCGTATGTGAGGGATAGAGTGTCTGGGACTTGGAGGACCGAACATTTATACTAGGCCAAACTTGCCCTCACTTTCGCTCCTCCTCCTACCCCCAGTCTCGCACTAGCTCATAGTAACCTCCGCAACGCGACCTGTACCTGTTGAACGGGGGCGAGGCTTGCTCAGGTTACATCAACGTGCTGAAAAAAGGAAGTGGACGTGAGAGGTAGCAGGATACTTTGACAATGTATTGATCCTCTAGACCTTATTAACTGGAAGAATAGTATGGTAGTTACGTGCTACGTGTAAAATATATCATCAGATCTTCATAGTTTCATTTCTTTCAATCACATAGAATATTATTTAGCAATGAATTAATGTCACCTGTCAAAAAATTAAGTTGAAGTTAATAAATTTAAATTTTGCCTTAGTAGCTGAGGACTTATGAATTACTTACATATATATATATATTGTTTTATTTCTTTGTTGCATATTTTATATATATAAAATCCAGACTTATTAACTAAAGATATTTTTTAATAATTATTATTTTACTAAAGTACGAAATTTATTCGCAGCAAATAAACAATGAGTATATGAAATTATTAGCCTGCATGAATTTGTTATTGCATATTTGGATAATAGAAGACCTCAAGTTAGTTTGGAGAAAGGCGTTTTAAACAGGTTTTCATATATATGAACTAGTAATAAAAATAGATAAGTAATATATTATTTTTGCTTGAATTTATCAAATTTATGCACTTTTAATATAATTTTTTATGACGTTAATATATATTTACATTCTCAAAAAATTTTTTTTTTCAGATTTTTTGTAACCCTCAAAATTATGCTGCAAAACATTGTAACGTCATAACAAATACATGGAAAGGGTTTATATACACATTACGTAACAGAATCGTTCGCTTCGATTTTTAGTTAGCAGGTGAAAACACTGATTTTTTTTTTATTATACAATACTCAAGATTCTCTACTCATATAAGCAATAAAAAATCCATGCAGGTTGGATGTCCATCAAGAACTAATAAACCTCAAACCAGCTCTTTCATGCACTAACAATTAATATAATCAGTGAGCTAACTCACAGTGATTGAAGTTAACCACGGTTAGAGGCCTGATTATATATTTTCAATGTCACCCTACATTACTACATTATGAAGAGATAATAATATGATAACTCTCTGTTAAAAAAAAAAAAAAAAAAACTTCAGCACGTGCTAACCAGCTAACGAGACTCACTCAACGGGAGATTTTAACGAGCGATTCATCACAACAATGAGAAACGATATTCACATAAAAATGCATGTTATTGTGTGCAGAGTGCAAAGACTTTTTTTTTTATAAAAACAATAATAATTCTTAGTTATTAAATTTTATTGTTTTTTGCAGCTTAACTGCTTAACTCTTATTCACTTTCAAGAGCATATTATTTTATGTTAATTTTCAAATAGAAGCTACGACGACTATTTCTTGACAGCAATTTAAATTATACATGTTTCAATATGATAATACTTTCGCTAGTTCTTTTTTCAAGTTAATTGCTCTTAATAAATTAAATGAAACTTTGCAATGTTATTATTTCCTCTATTGTTATCCCTTAAACATTATTATTATTATAGAACATTTTAATTGTATCTTGTTACCATAATAAATTGCATTGTGTTTGTTTTTATGATAATTGAAAGTGTTCTACATTCTCTTACGAGAAAAAAAATCGATTAAATAATTTAATACCATTAATAAAAAGATCATTACAATTATACCTATTTAATTCTAATTATATGTTACTTTTATAATCATAGTAAAAATTGAATATGATATTGTTTACTAAAGAATATAATATTATTTTATTTTTAACTATTTTATAGTTACGTAATAAGTACCATAGCATAAAAACTTGATGTCCATATAAAGATTTTGGGAGTATAATATGTTGACACGATTAAATTGCTGCAGGAAACGTGTATGTGTGTGAGGTGCTCAGCGCAGATCGAGCAAAAAATTGTAGGAAGTTAAAACGTTATGAGATAGAGGGCAGTAAAAGAGATCAGCAGTCTCTTACGTGAACTGAGTCACTTTCACGCCGTAATTTTAGAACGGCGGGCACACTATTTGGGTAATGCTATATAATATTAAACCACAAAATCTATATAAAATAAGAAGAATTCATAAACTTGTTCGATTGCAGTGTATTATTGAATGTAAAAATCCTCTCAGTATGTGATTCACTTTCATTTTCATCTGTAACAAGATACTCTCCGTAATGAGACGAAAAAACTAGTCAAGCCAGTTACCAAATTTTCTAATACATTTGTTCTAAATTAAAATTTGTATGCCACTGTAATTTATTCAGCTGTCTAATACAACGTATGCATAAAAAAAATACGATGCTTTCTAGTTGAAAATCCAGCTCATGTTCGTGCAAAATCAATGTGTTAGGACGAAATTGTTGTGCGTACTTTTCTTCTATTTATTGTATGTGACATAAGACAAGATTAAAATAATAAATACATGCGGGTGGGTATTTCTTATGTCGTTATTTTGATCCATTTCTTCCTTATTAATGTTTCTTCTTAATGCCTTCATATTATTAACTGAATAGTATTAATTTTCTGCATCAAACTCAAATTTTTAAAGTGTTACTAATTCTTTAGTAAATGGAGACAATGTGTAATATAAGAATGCATATTACAAAATAAAGCTAAAGTTGCATTGATGAAATTTTATTTTATTTAAAAATATTATTTTAGTTATATTATTGTAGGGTTATTACACGGTCTAGATCATTATTGTATTGTTTCAAATATTGTTAGAACAATATTTTTGTAATATTTATTATTATGAATTAAATGTTTTATAATGAATATTGTAACAATAAAAATTATAGCTTATTGCATTATAAAAGTGAATTAAAGTTGTAAGGCTGAATAAAAAATAAAATATTACATTAGATTTAATAGTTTCTAAATGACTTAATTTGATTTGCTTCAAAGGTTTTATATCAGACTGATTTTTTATGAAAAAAATTGCAATAGCTTGACATTGAACCATTAGTGATTTAATTGATGTGGAATGTAAGTACTTTCAGTGCACTTTCATGTACACTTACATTAATTGACCATTTAATTAGCCATCACTACGTTTTCACCCTGAAGTGTGTTCACGCTCAGCTGGCAGAGCCCGAGAGAGAGATCAACATAGGCAACTTGTCGTACGACAGTGCTCGTCCAGTTGCATACCTTCACGGCGCTCTTAACTCGTCATAGGCAAATAAATACGATGATATTTTATAATATATGACTAATGAATAACCAAAAATGAACAACATACAGTACTTTTAATACATGCATATTCCTTTCCGGGTAAGCCAGCAGCATTATCTCAGTTGTTGATGTCCGAGTCAATTTTTTTTGCTTTTTAGTAAAATGTTATTTTAAGTAGTGAGGCTTACTAGACCTCACGTACCAAGGATTTTAAATATATTTGCTTAAATACTATCTTATATAGTCATACTTCAATTAAAATAGCAAGTTGGCTGCATAATTAATTATTATTTAATGTCAATATAACTAATTATTGATTTTTATTACTGTAATCAAAGTGTACTCTATCAGTAAAGTTTACTTTTTCGTTACAAGTGCTAAAAATGCATTTCAAGTGGCTCAACAGAGGCGGCCTAACCTGCCTTGACAGTGGCTCCTTCACATGAGCCTTGATTACGTGTGGTAGCTTCTTGAACTACAGACTACCGAATTTGGTTCCCTTTCTTTAATTTTGATGTGGTATACTTATATCTAAATATAGTTAATATACTTGGAACATATAATATATAGCACAGTTATTATTTGATTTTTAGTCATTTGTAATATTATCATTATGTGATAATGAAGTTTTTTTTTAATTTTTGTTGTTATCGAGCATACAGCATCTGTACACTTGTCACACTTTTTTGTAGTACATATATTAACTAATTAAAAACCTCTTCAGATATCTAATTAAGTAACTCATATCACACGTTTTATATGGCACATAAAGTTGCCTACAGCTGCATGAGGCGCAGGAAGCAATTTCTCCTCATGAGCACGTATCTTGGTGCGCTGTCGGAAGAAAATGACATAGGGAACGCTAGCTGACAGTGAAAGGAGTATTACATGCAATACATTATGTAGTTTTTATGTAATACACCATCATGTACAGAGTACTCTCTATATGATCTTATCAAATTTTTTTATTATTATTTATTTGAAGTTTTTTTACTGTACAGGACAACATATGTTCACGTCAAACTTAATGAGATTCTTGTTCTCATATCTTCACTAATATAAGAGAAATTTTGAAGACGCACTTTTTAGGCAAACGGTTCTCAGAAAAATTAGATGGTAATAAATTATTTTCAGGTTATTATCGTATGCTGAGGTTGTTAACACGTATACTTATTATAGATAGAGCAATTAAATAAAAGTTTTTTTAAAGAGAAAATCCAACAACTAACATAAATTTGCGATAAACTGTAAAAAATGTGATAAAGGCTATTTTCTTATCGTTTCGGTAAGAAATGTAAATCTTATCGTAATTTTATGTATCTTATTTTGAGGTCTCATACAAATTAGCTACAGTTAAGTTTTATACGATGTTACTACCTAAAGTTACTAAAAGTGTGAGACTTTGTATCCGTTTTTAAATGTTTACTTTTCAGCAGAGTTTAAAATTTTGAATTGTAAATTTGAACATCCCGTGAGAATATTATTTAATTTAAATGTAGCAACATTCAGTTATAGGGAGAAATTTATTTAACGAATATAATGTATATTTATGTTATATTTATAGCACTTTAATTCATCGATAAAATGTGTCTAGTTTCTTTGAATATAATTGTAGTTATAGAAAGTATATCAGGTGAGTTTTTTTTATGAGTGAAATTTAATTATAATTAATGTTATAATAATTTTAATTCTTGCAATTATGCAGGTATATATATAAGAGAAATGTTGATTTTCTTCTTCTTCGCTGATAATTGATAATATCATGCTATAATTATGCTAAATAAATACATATTTTACAAATCATACAAACAACACGATATGCTATTATGCTTTATATATATTATAGAGATACAGCAAGTATAATATTTTTTTCTAGGTGCTTCGATTGATGTATGATGGAGTCGTCCACGATTTAAGACAAGCATCACAACATTTCTGTTAATTATTTTGATGTGACAAGCTTTTATTCAAAACATTGTAATGTTGTACTATGATTAGTACAGTACATGGTACATACTTGGTTGTCAAAACATAAAAAAAATCTGAATTTGAATTCATTTAAATGTATGTAATTTTCAACAATACCAATTATACTAACTGTAAAGGTAACATAAGACTCACCTTCTCCCTGATTCTTAAATGATTATGTTTACGAGTTAACGAACAGAACTAATATTGTTGTTTTTTTATTCCATCGTAAATGTCTTGATCTATATATTTATGTTTATTTTATACAACCATTATGTTCCAAAATATATTAATAAAGTATTTCTTCCACACACAAAGTCGAAAAAATATTAAGTTTTTTGTTTTTTAATTAGTAAGGAGTGAAATTATTTTCCAAGTCATAATTTGTGTAAGTATATATTACACGTCATTCTTGGTTGCAATTAATTTCAATAATATATATTAAAAAATTTATAAAATAAATAATTTCAATTAAAACTTGTAAAGTAACCTTACGTCATTTCTGTACAAATGCTTCTGTTATGCTTACTGCTTTCTACAGTGCATGTGATTGCATAACAGGAACAAGAAGAAGCGTTTCCTGTACTAACCAGGAAAAGATGTGAGCTTTATATGAAGTAATTTAAAGACAATTTTAATTAATTTATGGGGGCATACATGACTAAAATATGTCAATTGCCCCAAAATACCAACCAACCAATTTTAATTCATTTATAATAGAGCTAATTTTTTTAAAAATAACTTATTAACATTTTTATGAAAATATTATAAAAAAAAATTGCTCAAGTCTACAGTATTAATAAATAAATTTCAATACTCTCTCCCTCTCTCCCATCTAATCAGCTAAAAAGAGTAACAAAACAACAATTTTAATTAGAATGATTCTCATCATTATTTTCCATCACTAAGTTTACTGAACTGAAACTAAAAGTTTCTAAAAACAACTAATTAAAATAGAACATCATCCAGTGCTCTTTAAATCGATCGGATGTGAAGATTCTTAAAGCATTTCTCCACTCAACCTAGTGCGTGATGTTGCGCAGTAATCAATTAAAGAAGGCTCTTGTTCGAGCCCAGCTGTGAGCTGTTGGTCAGTACGGTAAATCTTAAAATGTACTCTACTTTCTTGTAACAAAATAAGTGGCTTTCATACATGAAGAAAGTTATTGCACTGATTTGTTTCCAGGTAAAAATATAATAGAGAGACAGAGAGATATTACTCTAACTATTAATATTTGGAATTTTAATTATTTAAGTAGAGAAATTTTTACGTAAAAAAGTAGCTTTTTATAAATTTATTGGTCGATAATCTAGATTTTATAATAATTGAAAGGCATTAGAATAACTCGATCTATGATAGTTCCTATCTCTAGCTGTCTAAGTCATTTCCGTAGACTTAAAAAAAAATCCTCTTCCATTTAGAAAGTGCTAAACTCTGAAATGTTAAAATAAATAGTTACGTTTATCTCGTTCGACTAACGAGGTTGCAGCTTTTCATGAAATGTCTCATCATGCTTTCATATCAACTTTATATTGCGTAACTTACTGTTTGTCAATTTATAATTTGAGTAACAATGTAAAAGACAGTTAGGTCCCTTTGTATTCAGAACTTTTAACTGGTATCAATTTAACAGCACCCAACTTTATGTTCCAATTAAACGTAAGTAATTTTTATGAAGAACTTTATATTATAACTCTAAATAATATTAAATCTTTTTTTTTTTTTAATAAAACAAAAATGTTTATAAAGAAAAATGAAGATATTTTATTACATATATATATAAAAAAACAGTCGCTTTACAAAACCTCATACAATGAGGTACGTAAATAGTGAACTAGAATACATGAGAAGATGAGTGTGTGTTTTTTATTTTGTGTGACATGTTTGGTGTGTGTGAAGGGATAGGTGGGAATGGAGCTCGGCTTAGTGGTGTCCATAGCCGCCTCCATAACCCTGACCTCCCTGACTTCCGAAACTGCTGTAGCTTCCGCCTCCATAACCGCCTCCATATCCACCTCCATATCCACCTCCATATCCACCTCCATAAGCTCCTCCATAACCACCATCTTCATGATGATCGCTCTTGATGTACACGGGAACTGGCTTGTGGACTGTGTACGGCTGAGGAACAGGCACCTTCACGGGAACGTGAACGGGATAAGGCACGGGCTTAGAAACGTGCACGGGGTAAGGCTGAATCACTGGAACCTTGACGGGTACGTGAACGGGGTATGGGACACGCTTCTCAACTGGGTAAGGTACGTGCTTGATCACGTGAACGGGGTAAGGCTTGGGGACATGGACTGGGTAAGGCTTGTCGATGTGAACGGCGTACGGCTGAGGAACTGGTACTCCAACTTTCTTGATCACAGCGACGGGGTACGGTTGTGGTACTGGTACACGGATTTCTTTGGTGATTGTTACTGATTTGATGTGACCCTCATGGTGTCCATAGTTTCCTCCGTTACCGCCTCCGAAACCACCTCCTCCGCTGCTTCCTCCGTAGCTGCCTCCACTTGATCCTCCATAGCCTCCTCCGTAACCACCTCCATAGCCGTAGGCGCTGCCGTAGCCCCCACCGAGACCACCGTAGCCTCCGTCCAGACTACCACCTCCGTAGCCTAGACCGAAGACTCCGCGCTTCTCGGTCTTCTTGTCATCCTCGACCTTAGCCTTCTCCTCGGCACGCACTACCGCGGCCACAAGAAGCACACACACCTGGGGAACATGGAGAACGTGTCAGAACATGAACGTAGAACATAATATTCCTGGTGAACCAAAACGCGATTTTTTTATTTTATTGCTTATTTAGTTTTTTAAATTACAATGACCATAAATGGGAAGTGTTTTGAAATTATTGTAAAATGTTATATATAAGTATTTTTACATTAGATTACGTGAAATATTTTCAAACCTAAAATGTTATGCTTTTTATCAGTCTTCTTTATGTATAATGTGTTATTTTATAATTAAATTTCACCTTTGAATACAAGTCATTATTGATATAATTAATTTTTTCTTCAAAATGTTTTGATTTGCATATCAAGTTTAAAGATAACAAAATATTTCCAATTCGTACAAGTTTGCTGACATTATAAATTAGCATACAAAAACAGTTCTCTGGTACACATCTGTAGGACGCTAACCCGTGACCAGCTGACTTGAAGAATTAAGACGCGTGCATGTTATAGAGTGAGAGTTAATTTCAAAGGCCCCGCCCCTCGCGTGCCTCATTAAGATAACGTTGCAATTAGCAGTGAAATCAGAGCCAACAATGACTGCAGCGTTAGAAAATTAAATCGTTTCGCAGCTAAAAATGTTTATTTTGAATTTCAATTGTTTGTTTGTTATTCATTAAAAAAAAGGCAAATTGTGAGAAAAAAAATACTGCAACAAAATTATTAAATTTAATATTGATGTACAGTACTATTCTGAAGAGATAATTTTATTTCAATGCTAATAACCTTAAAAAAGTCTTACTAAATAAAATATAGATATACTGAACAGTAAAATTTCCCCACAATACATAAAACACATCGATTTAAAAATACAAAAATCATTCAACATATCTAATGAAATTTAACTCAAATTAAAAAATTGGTACTAATGATATTATATCAGAGAATAGATAAGACATGTCTATTCTATGATTGTATTTTTGAATCGATATCAATACTAATGCTATATTTTTATAAACCTTCTTTATTCCCTTTATTGTAACAATAAATAATAATTGTTATTGTAGACTTACCAACAGTTTCATTGTCGAACACTTGGAAGAGAACTCAAGTCGACAAGTGATGAGATGATACCAAACTCAGGTATATATACCTTCATAGCCCCTAGAGGTACAGATAGTGGTGGTGGTGGTATGTGTGTTTCTGGCCAACATACTCCCACCTTCTTGGTTATTTCACTTTCGCTGTAGTTCGTCCATCCCTCTCCTTCTCGTGTTGCTGCATGCACTTTAGCAACAAACCTCCTCTTAGCGCACGCTTCCTTTCCCTCGAGGTCCGAGGGACGGCGCAGGATAGCACCATGGTCCCCTCCACTTCCCTCCCCCTCGTTCTCCTTCCTTCCTGCTGCACATTCACACACGCTGAGCATGGACATGGCCACGGAATATAACACATAATAATAAGAAGTAACTACTACGTTATGTAGAAGAACTATTTCTCAATGCACACACAAAAAATAAAGCTTTGAAAGTTTTATCATGAGAAAGTTTTTTTGTCAAATTTGTTCGTTACCTTGTCCATCGCTTCTGTAATGCACCTGCAATATTCTTCTTATTTCAACATGAAGATTTTATAATTAACTTATTTTATATTGCTATGTAATAAAATTAAATCGATTGTGTTTCACGATCACAATCTTCATTTTTAAAATAATTTTTACTTACACTAAATTTAAAATCACGTCAAGCATTTTAATTTTGTCTTTGTGTATATACAGTATAGTAAATATTGCTTGCTTTAAGTTGATAAATTTAGTGGAGAACCTTGATTTTTAAATTTATTTTGGTTGCCAATTTTTTATTTTATTTATATTCCATAGACCTTATGCACGAATATCGGCATTATCCCGGGAAACATGGACCCTTTTAAAATATGGGGCAAATTTATTGACTTAATTATAGTAATATCCTCATTTATGTAACAAGATACACAAGTATAAGGTCAATTTCAATATTGTAAGCCAGACCTTTTTAATTTATTTCTATAGCTAGTAATGATTTTTGGAACTATAATAACAGCAAACTGTTTCAAAATTATCTATATTACCATTTATCATCATTTTACCTTACAAATAACTTGAAAATGAATAATAAATAATAAGCTACTTGAAATAAGAAGTAAAAAAAGCTCTGGTAGAAAACAGTATGAAGCTATGAAGTTTCAAAAAATATAAAATAATCACTGCATGCATGTAATCTCTAAAAATTCCTGGTAAATTAGCACCATTATTTTAAAGGAGGGGAACCGCTTCAGCTTTTATATTTTTAACGTTTCATATAAGTAATGTCAAAATTACTTGTGCATCAAAAATAGTCACCACCCACCACCCTCCGCCTTCCACCAGTTTAGCAGATGAAATTCAAAAAGCACGTCAAAGAAAATTGGGGCATATGACGTCAAGATTAACGATTGGTTGCGCTTGACCTATCATGGCGCTTGACGTCATAAGCCCCAATTTTTTTGGGTGAGCTTTTTGAATGTCAACTGCTGAACTGGTGGAAGGCTGAGGGTGGTGACTTTTTTTTGGTGTACAAGTAAGTTTGACATTATCATAATGACATTATTTATAAAACGATAAAATATAAAAGTTGAAGCGGTTCCCCTCCTTTAAGAAAATACTTTTAAAAACGAAACATCATGCAAGGTTATAAATATTTTTAATCTAGGGTACTGTGTTTTATTTATAATACTTGTTGCATAGCATAACTTTAATAAGTGATAATTAAAGCATTCAGCAGACTTTAAACCAATTTAGATAGTCATCGAACAGAGGTGCTTTGTTTCAGTTCTTCGTGGCAATGGGCGAGCGCGTCCATGACTGATCGGGGTGTTAATACCCGGCATTATACGCAAAATATAAATAAGGATTGTGTCCACAAAGGCGTGAAATTGTACATACTTGGTGAGATATAGAATTAACTACAATCGGATTGTGACTAAGCCGATTGGTATTGTTACAAATTGGATGTATAATCTTATTGTTGCATTATTAGTTAATAAGGACCGTAGTACTATGAGTAAATCATGGAAACTAATTTTAAATTTTAATTGAGTTTGATGGCATAAAATTATGATAGTAATTTCATACCAATTTGGTATATAAATTATAAAAAAATATATACATGGGAGAACAACAACTATTAAAAGATAATTTTTTAATACCACTAAATTGATTTAAATCTTAAAGTTAATGTAAAGAAATCAACTTTATAAATACCAATTTGATGCACACATAAAAAAATGTTGTCCTAGAATTTGCTGAATATCCGAGCCTGTTTAAGGAGAAATGTTGGTGCAAAAGTACAATTAATCTTCAAAATATTTCCGCATTCACACACTGTAATTGCACACTAGCAACAAGCAGCAAGCAAGCGCATCATTCTTGTTCCGCGTCCTGGGTTCGTGGCCCGGCTGTCCAGCAAGGGTAAAGACCCGAGATGTTCCACCGAGATTTGCTACCGAGTCTTGCGGAGGACGCTAGCTGGCCTCATTCTGCAACCACCTTACATCACCTTTGGGTAATAAGAGTGTCTATATAAAGAATTCTCATAAAGTTATTGCAATCAATAAATCGTATTTAGCAAGTAATATTGCGGACAAGAAAAAATATATTATGCAAGTTTGCAATTATAGTTGGTCATACTAGTATGATTTTCTTTTTTAAATTATAAAAATTTAATATTGATAACTTTAACATTGAATTTTATAAAAAAACTCTATTAATAATAATATACATAGAAAAAATTGTTTCAATGGAAATATCGCATTCAATTGAACATGGTTGCTTCACAAGTTTATGCGCGCTATGACTGATTAGAAAATTTTATTTGCGACATAAAGTCCAATTATGAACAATAGTAGAAGTAGAGCAAGACCATTATGTGATGTTGAAAATTGAATTTTAATGAACACATCGAATTTTAAGCACTCGTGAATTATTTGATTGTGTATTAAATTTCAAAAGTTTGATTCTGAAAATGATAATGTTTATAAGAACTTTACTGTGTGGACTACGTAGATACTTCTACAGCTTCTACTGTAAAACATTTTGCTGTTTTACACATTTTTTTTTCAGCGCGATTCACGTGAAAGACAGCCATCAAGAAGTTTAACCAGGTTCATTACTAACCACGGTCAATGCGTAAACAACGACACTAAACATGGTTAGCTAGAAATTTTGGTTATCTCTTTCGTAAACTGCACCCATATAATTTCTAATTAAAATTAATACAGTTATTTATATAATTAAAGATACATTTCCAGATTTATTTTTATTACATATGATAAAATTTTAAAGCCCTGGCACTCTCTCCATTCAAATTTAAATTCAAATTTTTTTATTCATCTTCAAATGACATCTCAACAAAAATACATTAGATATTCATTTAAAATAAAATCATCCATTCTACATATGTTCATAGCCAGTAAATAATGCAGTTTTATCTTCTTTTTAAAATAATTGTCCATTCTATATATGTTCATAGCCAGTAAATAAGGGAGTTTCATCTTCTTTTTAAAATAATCGTCCATTCTATATATGTTCATAGCCAGTAAATAATGCAGTTTTATCTTCTTTTTAAAATGCACAATATCACTTTCACTTTTTAAATGATTGGGATATTATTACACAATTTTTGGAAACAGTAATAAACAGTAATTTATATTCAAATTGTTACAAAAATACGCATGAAAATATTTGAAATCTATAAATTTTAATGAAGAAAAAAGGGGGCTAATGAAGCAACAATATACTATACAATAGGAGGCTAATTTCATTGTCGTGATATATCATGATTGAAAATAAGACTGTATAATATTGTATACTTGTTAATAATTACGTAATAATATTTTTTTCTTCCAACGAAGCACAAAAAATGAAAATGTTTTATATTCCAAGCATTGTAACTTTATATTATTATATTTGTAGGTCTATTCAATGTATTATATAGGATTTCATTTACAATAATTTTATAATTATATAATAAGAGATTTTAGATAATTTATGTTGAGGATAACAACTTTTTTCTCTGAATTTAACAGGTAAAAGAAATTTAAAATAATGATATATTTTGAAAACGTGACTACAAAATTTTTTTAATTACAATTTTTAATTTTGATGAAGCATTTAAAAAAAACTGTATTTTATTATATTTTCTTCGTCACGTCTTGAGGAACTGAAAAAAATTATAAATTAAAAAAAAATGATTTAAAATAAAAGCAATAAAATTAAAGATATAATTAAAAAAGCAAGCATAATGTACTTTCATTTAATAAGAACCTAGCTTTTAAAAAAAATAGCATTTTTCGCGTATTTAATACACTCATCTACGCAGTTATTACTTAATTTTATAACAAAGTGCATGCTCATCTCAGACTCTAATATTTACACACTCTGCCTGTGTTACTCGGAGCAAACGAGCGTATATTTGCTGAGCAAATCGACGTAATGAAGCGAAGGTGTTCGCCTGGGAGAAAGATGACTGGCAGCAGTTACTTCTAGAAGAAGAAAGTGCGATGGTGAGGTGCTACATTGCTAGCAGCCTGCTAGACTCGGTGAACCGTAAAACTGGTGGACATTCGGTGCAGATAACGACTACCGCGAGTGAAATTTAGGGAGTTGCTTCTCAATAAACTAATTTTAGAAATTTTGAGTAATTAATCCAGATCATTGCAATTACAAAGTGTTAACTGTGACTTTAATTTATACATAAGAGGAAATTATTGTTATATGCATGGTAAAATATGGACATGTTCTTTATCTGAACTTCCTTGCAAGCAGACTTTTCTGTTTCTGACATTAAAATTCTTAATATTCGATTTAGTGCTGCAATTTGTGATATCAAATTTTAGTGATAATTGTAATAGTTTTCGGCTAAATTACATATTCAAAATTCTTTGTGAATAAGACCCTTAAATATTTTATAAGATACTATTATTTAAAATATTTATTTTTTACTCTGTTCGGTTGCTTTTATATTTTTTTTTTTTGCATTTATCCATTAATCTACAGGCAAATAAATTTAATTTGATTTAACTTGCATAATTTTTATTTATTTATTTCTTCTTTACAGAATTTCCACTTTTCTCCAAATTATAGTCTGAAAAATTAAGATATGAAACAAAGATAACACACAATAACAAGACAAGTAATAAATTAATTTAGTTGAACATTATTTAATGGATGTTTATTATCTATATTTTACAACAGAAAGTTCAAGTGTAATTATATAGTTTAACATTTTAGAAACAATGTATTTTATTAGCATCTGTAAACAAAACACAAAATAGTATGTTAATTAAGTGGTTACTGTACCTCCAGGGAAATATTTTCATCAAACTAGCCCACATTCTTGCTGGAGTCAGCGAGTTATTTTTTGCAAGTGTTTTTATTGTGTCTCGGAAGTTGCTCGCGTGTGGAGCTTTCTCCGCGTGACATTGACGATCACTTCCTCCCGCCGCACGCCCGCTGGACCGCCACGCCCAACAACAGGTGGTCCTCAGTTCGAACCTCGCACTTAACACCTTGAACTTGTTGTAACCTGTACTTGTAAGCATTAGGAGTCAGGGACCTAAAGCCTAAAGGCCTCTTTATTTACAATGGTTTATTTATAGTTACATTTTTTCAAATTTTCTGCTACATGGAAAGGGCCTCATGGATTGGACGTATAATATACTTTCTGACAATTTTTTATGTAACAATGAATAAGTAAATAATAAAATATTATCAACGTAAATTTTCAACTTTTGTAGACAGGCGCATCGTATATGGAATGAAAAATGAAATTTTCATACCCTCCTCTAGACTCAAGTCAACAGCTATATAGCCTCTTCAAACTAAAGTAAGATCCCTGTAATAGTAAAGGAAGTTTGCTTTAAACATTTATATATTCAACTATCTCTAAAATGTTACTATAGTTTCTGTTATTCAAAACTCCCGTTCAATTGTAATTCATAACTACCAATGCTCTTTAACTTTGTATAATCATGTATTTTTGAATCTTCAAAACATTTTAATCTTGTTATTAGAAAACTCAAAAACACAATTGATGGTGTGATAACTAATAAGAGATAAGAGACAATATAAGATTTGATAAACTGCGAAGTGCGGATTTCCTCCCATGAACACGAACTGTTTCTTGATGAGGTCTACCCTACAATTGAATTTCTACACAAGTATTCACGCAAGATAGCATCAAATTAGTTTTTAATTGTTTTTCCGTATCTATAATTTTTTTCTTGTAAGTATTTCAATTTGGAACAATTAATACAAGTTGGTTTATAATCCGTGACTTATAGCATTTTCTTTTGTTATTATCCTATATCACAATTATTATAACTTATAAAACAACAATATTCTTACTGTACTTTGTAATGAAAGAACTATAACTTTGCAATTATAAAAAATAAATTATAGATCATAAAATATTGAAATTAGAATTTTATTGAAAGAAAATATTAAATATTCAACATTTAAACCTGCATGGTTGATACTTTACTGATATTATAAAGTGAACTATTATAATACAATGAGCTACTTCCGGAACTATTACAAGAGAGTGATTTTTTTTTTATTCTTATCTCATAGTTCTGTCAGTCTGAGAAAATTAGATCTTAATTTTAAACTTTCTTTCTATAAGCAAATCTAAGACTCTCATCACCTCACTTTCAGATCATATTAGAGTTAGGTACAGCAGCGATAGGCATGCAACTGCTAGTCAATTTGCACCTTCAAATCCTAGAAAACCAATATATAAGAAATTGGACCATCACTTCCCACTTTCAAACGTAATTATAAGTCGTAAAAAAAAAGGAAGATTTTTTTTAAATCGACTAAAATGTCTTTCCAATTTATTACCTTTTTAATTTTTTATATTAAAATTTAAATATCAGAACATTTTATTTTTTTTTTCTAAACGAGTTTACGTTGTGAAATTTTTTATCGCTTCGCTTCAGATGTATTTACTCTAATTGTGTTTTCTTTATTTATTTACCTTACGTAATACGTTATCAACAACTTAATGGGTACATTATTAAATTTATGAAGCATAAGGATCTTAATTTGTAATTAATAACACAGATCAAATGTTGCCACAGAATCTATACAAAAATATGTTACTTTTTTTTTTTTTTTATATATCAGAAAGGGTACATATTGCCATATAATATGCATATAATTATAAAAATGCGTAAAAATTTACAGTGTAGTCGACGGTTATACGCCGAGTACCCCTTAATCTGAAAAATTATTTACATGGCTATTTAGATAGACATGGTATACGCTGATATCATTAGTGAACAAAAAGTTTCAGTTCTGAAAATTTTAGTACTAAATCTCTTATACGTATTATTTATTTTTTGCTTTTGGATAGTTAGTTATGATAAAAATACAAAATTTATTTTTCTTAATATAACAAGATTGAAGAAAACCTCACGAGTTTGTATGTCACTATGTCACGACAGAGAACAACATTAAAATAATTAAAGGTTAGTGTAATTGTTTGGGAACATTTTAAAATTACTATTACTGTGCTTAAGTATATATATATACATGTGTGTTGTTACAACGTTACAACAGTGCTTCAAATTGCATTGTTTACACATTTTCATTTAAATTATCACATTGCACTTACAAATTACTTACATCATTTAGACACATAAAGATGATTGTGAAATAATTTGTCAGAGAGATATTATAATATACAAAGATTTTTATGGAAGAATTAATATCAACATTGTAGATGGTAGAATTAAATAAAATTTATTTTTATCGCTCTAATTTTCATATTCAATTAATCTTTGAAATAATTGAATCTTTAGAGTCTAGGCTTCTTTCCTAAAAAAAATTGCAAATTTGCAACGTCAGCAAAATAAGGAATGGGTAACCAGCTGTACTTAATTGTGTTTATTGAACATTGACGGTGTGGTCATTCATTAGTCCGGGATATTGTAAGTGGCTAAAAAGGCAGATTTATAAAATATTTAAATTTTCTCTCGTCTTGTAAGAAAAATTTGTTTATAATTCATTTAGAACAAGTTTTTAATTAATTATAAGAAAAATTATGTATTTTGAAGTCGCTTAGAGAAAGAGAGAAAATTAATGCAATATGGAAAAATTGGAAAAAAGGTATAATAGAGCTGAATTAAAATTATGGTACACGTTAAAAACAAATATTTTATAAGGGTTCTCCATCCCTTTAAGATTGTATTATAACATATATAAAAAATCATAGAAAAATGAATTATATACTGACAATGAGTATATATGCTTGTAAATATTCAAGGTATCAATTTTATACTTTCATAGATTGAATAAAACTACGCAACAACATAATATTGCATAAAATACTTTAATTTTGATTACAATGTATAATCATAAATATCCATGTAATATTTATTAGTATATTCATAAAATATATTAAGTATGATATATTAACAAACTAGGTTTCCCATGATTAGTTCAGGTCGACTGATCTCGAGTTCAGCGTGACCATGCACGGTTTGGACCAATGCATTGTAATATTACATAAGTTACATCACTTCCATGCAGCAGTTGTTACAGTTTTCACGATTCCCGGAACATAATAAGACTTATGTGACGCAAGGCGGCGAGAAAGGATGCTTTATAAATATATCCGCGCTCGGCTTACCTAACGGGTTATAGAGTCATGTTGTACCATTTTTTATATGCAGCTAGAGATAAAGCAAAACCGTGATCAAGGAAAAAAAAAAAGGTTCCACCTTCGCACTTTCCCATTCAACGATATATTTAGATTGTGGGAGGTAGCCTATTTATTTTTTTCAATGCATTGTAATGTAATCAAATTGACATGATCATAGATGTTGTTATATAAAAAAAAAATGTCGACACTATGGCATATTACAAGTCCTGACTTATAAGTTAATTTTCAAGGTACAATTTTACACATGGAAAGTTAATTTTCTTTTTTTGTTATTTTTATATAACAATAACAGGATGATAATTTGACTAAAATTTGTATGCTCTGATGCAATATTAAATAATATGCGATTGTATAACTCGTGAGAATCGTTTTGTATTTTTTTAAAGGTATAATTTTCAAAGTAGTTTAGAAGCGAAATTAGGTTTTGTGGCTAACACAGCGGACATCAGTCTACCTGAATTAATTGTTAGCATCACAAAAAATTGTATTTGAGAGCTAAATGTCCTAACAACATAATTGCAATTTTATTAACAAATTGTGTAAACTGTAAGACACATACTTTGGTAAACTATCAAAAAAGGACCAAATCCATGCACATGTCAGTAGAATTTTACCATTCAAATACATGATGATAAACAAATGAATATATATACATTTCTCACTAAACAAGGTCAGCTGAGCTGGACTCAATGAAACTAAACGCAGATAGTGAGAAAACTGGTTATCTTTCTGATGGATGTAATATGCATATAGGCAAATGATCAAAACATGCATGATAAGCATGATCAGGCAGGGAAGGGTATTTAAGGTTAGATTCCCTTACTCCCTATTTGTTAAAAAGGAAACTAAATATCCATTGTTAATGATACCCTAATCCCAATCCAATTTTTTTATCATCTTTTTCGAGGATATAAATATAAGTATACATAGACTTGCATAGTATCTTGTTTACATTGCATGGACTTATGTCTTCTACAATTTCATTACTAATGGACTTAATACGTTATTTTACGCTACCATGATCACGTATTCTATAATTATGCACATTATAATGTTTGTAACATGGCAATGTAAACAAGCTTCTATTATTTTAATATTCAATGCTATTTACTCCAGACTTAATTAGAATACAAAAAATGCATCGACACGCTTACACAAACTGCAAGTGAAAGACTGTATATATAATTATAAGGGAAAACAAACATAAGGAAGTTAACATTGAGAGGAAAAAAAAACAATATATAATATATGTAAAATATTGCAATGTCATTTTATTCTGACACAGTGAAATTTTATCAATTAAATTTACGATGCCATGAATGAAGGATGTAAAACGTTGGTTCTCACTTAGGATTATGTCCCGTTGAGATCTCAGCTGGTGCTTTGTTTTATGCTCTCACGATGTTACACCGGTCGTGCCCCCCCCCCTCCTAAGTTGGTCAAGGAATCCCCCCCCCCAACTACACACACACAACTGCAGTACAATACCTTCGTACACTGTCTCCAAAACCAAGAACACACAAACAGTTTGGTGATAATTTTTGACAGATCACTTTTAAAAGAGCAAATCCTTGACTCACAAAACTGCATGAATGTACACCACAGTTGGAAAGTATCATTGAGAAATATTTAGTCTTTTTCTTATTGTAACTTCTGTTTGTATACTTTTTAAGACTATTTAGCATACTTTAAATAAAAAGTTGAATATTTTAAAGGTTAATATATTCGTAAAAAAAAATACATATACTGCATGATGCAATGAGGTTAAGGAATACTACTATATATTATATTACAGATATACCAAAATTGCAACTGGGATTCCCCCAGTATAGATTTCATGCAACAAGGATGTAAAGAAATATAATAAATATAATAGATTTAAGACAATTGACATTATTTGTGTTAAAGGTTATAATACTTTCAAAAGTTTTAACATTTGGAAATAAAAAAACTACCCTTATCAGAAAGTTTGCACCATAGACTTACTTATAAAGGTCTATGGTATACACCTGTTTTCGCATCTATACATGACCGTCTAATGTATATTTTTGCAAAATCAACTTTATGGACCATGCATACTTAATACAGTATTAATTTCATTTTAACGTTAATGAATATTGCGTAGTGCGTACACTTAATTTTATCAAATAATTATGCAAAACTGAAAAGAAATTAAGGAAACACATTTTTTATTTTTTTTTTTTTAGAAAAAACATGCATAAAAATTAAGATTTTGACACAAGAACAAATTTAATTTAATAATCTAAGAAAAAATAAAATATATTATATATGCATAATAATATAATACGTACTGTATATATAATAATTATATATCTACATAACTAAAAAAATAATATTATCTATGCTATTATTTAACATTAAAAATATATTTAGGATGGAGAAAATTAGTTCTCACATGTAGTCATTAAAGAGGAAATGGATTATTATAAGATAAAAATGAAAGTGTAATTAGCTTGTCGTCAATAGACACATTAACCGATATATGTTAACATGAAGATCAGCAAACAGATCTTTATCTTTTTAAGGGAAATCGAAAGCTCGTTTTGTCACGGGAACGAGCTTCTACATTAGTTTCCGGCTGCCGTAACTTTAGCATTGCATCATGCTGGAGATGCGTGTGCCCTGCGGCCTTCACGCATCTATAAGGAAAGTGACGCATCCAGGTGACAACTGCAGTCAAGGTGTTGCTTTTCACTCTCAGTCTCTGCCGTAATCAAAACGGTACATTTTTTTTTATTATTATTATTTACGATGTTGGATTTATAATGACATAACGATGATATTGTAAATTTTATTATAATGCTTTGTAATTCAAGCACATGTAATAATAATTTATAATACTATTGTATTTTTTTATATAATGTCTTCAGCTTCCTCATATCTCAACTTTATGTACTGTAATATTATGTCATAAAACGTAAATTTTTAGACGTAACAATTTCTTAATAGAAATTGTATTAAGAAATAAAATCATTGCGTTATATTTTTTTAAGTTTTCATTATCACGCGTTATAATTGTTCATTATTTGTACTCAAATTACAGTAATAATCATTGCACTCTGTTAATTGACATAAAATTGAGGTTCATTTAATTAAATATTTAATGACTCGAGAGTTTTAATTTTTATATTGATGTGAGACATGTTGTAACATTTTTATTACCAAAATTTAATGTTGTTGTTTTACGACTTTAATTTTATAATTAATTCAAATTCAAATTCAAATTTTTATTTCGATCGTTGGCTTTACAGCATAGATCACGTAATTTTGTTTACAAAAACATTAACATTGAAATTATTAACCACAAATATGAATTACTTCAATTCAAATTCATTCATAATTCCATTTCTCCTATATGCAATAATCTTTATAAGTGCAATTATTAATAAATGTATAAATATTATACCCATAAAGCTTTTTAAGAATTCAATTATTTTTAATTTCTCACCAAGTAAAAATCATTTAAAATTAAAATGAAAGTATATAAAAAGCAATTTCTTTTATTACTATGAATCACATTTAAAAAACACAAACTATAATTGTGTAGAAAATGTATAAAATACTACAATTATAAAGTTTAAATTAAACAATTTAATAATAATAACAACAAATTGTGAAAGCTAAAAATCAATATTATTAAACGGAAGCTACTACTGAGAAAAAAACAGCTGACTTCTTATAGAAACCATGCAAGCATGCAATAGTCTTCCTATCCTTTACTCTGGATGCTAGTTAGGCTACAATCTTGCACTAAAACTTCACGCATGAGATGCGGCGTGTTAATAGCGCCTCCGTATAAGCAATGAGAGACACTTTCAGATAGCCACTGCAATGTTGGGTCATGAACTCTGTAATGATTTCTAGTGCAACTATTAACTTCATAAATGTTCTTATTATTTTTTTTATTATAAAACGATATCTCTTTAAGCTTTTATCTGCTTGTATTCATGACTTACTTATATATATGTTTAATGACCAACTTCTATTCAGAGCGTCTCTTTACTTTAGAGGACTGTATCCAACATCATAAATTCAGTAACCGGTCAGAAAGTATTTTCACTTATCATCAAAAACGATTTGCTCAGAATAATATTAAATTTACTTCCTGTTTTTTAATGAAGAAATTAATTCAGTTAAAAGGAAATAATAAAATTTATAATCTGTATATTATTATATTCACTTTCATATTATAATCAGAGAATAGATGATCTTTCTCTGTTACAATAGAACTCTATTGCAAAATATTATTATATGTAACAAAAAAATGCATCATATTGTTCAATCAATTTTTATGAGATTAAATTATAGTTTCATTAAAAAAAAAAATGTTTGCAAAACTTAATAAAATGACGTATTATAAATTAAGAGTTATTTTTTCTATGTATTTCATTTAATCGCTTGTCCATCATAATCTATTTTATTTTACAACTTTTTTAAAGTTGTTCATGAGTGATTCCAATTCTGACTATGTGATTATTTTTGTTTAAAAACGATATTAAAAAGATAGAAGATATGTAATTATTATACGGTATAGTATAATATAACCTTGTTTTGTAGTATAATGTGTGCCTTTCGACACTTAAAATCCTAATTCATTGACTGTATATAATAGATAATTTTCATTAATTGACTATTTTATCTTACGTGAAGATTAGATATTAATATCTATAATTGAACGATATCAAAATAATAGTAATAATAATAATATATTCTGTTTGAAGTGAAATTTTCACGTAAAAGAAATCTTGTACTATCATTTTAGAATTTTCTATATTTATATATTTTAGCCTCAGGCTAGTTGCTATTTTAAATGAATCAAATATAAAAAAACTTCTCGAGCATAACAATTATATATATATATAATATATAAAAGAGTCACGAAATCATACAAAAGGTATTTTGAATGAAAATTCATATAGTTACATTATAAAGGGTGATTTTTTTTATTGCATTTTTCATGTAATAGGTACAAAAGCGTGATGAGATACATAATTATTATCATACAAGTATAAAACAATGACAAGATGGGCGATGTGGTGAGGAGGAACAAAACTATCTACAGCTGTTGGCTTATCCATGTTTAACCATGGTGTTGAGTTCCATAGCTGTAGCTGGTGGCTCCACCGTGTCCTCCCAGACCTCCGAGACTGGCACCCTCGCCATAACCGCCACCGTAGCTACCTCCGTAGCTGCCACCTCCGAGGTTTCCACCGTAGCTGCCACCTCCGAGGTTTCCGCCATAGCTGCTGCCTCCCAGACTGGCGCCACCGTAGCTGCCTCCTCCAATGCTTCCGCTTCCGTATTGGTGTCCCTCATCGTGGTGAGCCTTGATGAAGACGGGCTTGGGGACAAAGTGGGGCACGGGCACGGGGTGAGGTACCTTCACGGGGACATGGACGGGGTATGGCTTCTCAACGTGAACGGTGTAGGGCTTGGGCACGTTGTAGGGGACCTTGACGGGAACCTGAACGGGGTAAGGCTTCTCGACAGTGACGGGGTAAGGCTTCTCAACGGTCACGGGGACCTTCACGGGAACGTGGACATTGTAAGGCCTGGGCACATGAACGGGGTAGGGCTGAGGAACTGGGTAGGGCACCTTCTTGATAACGGTGTAGGGTACTGGGTGAGGCACGGGGTATGGTACGTGCTTGGTGATGGTGTGAACTGGCACGTGGTGGTTGGTCTGCACATGGCCACCGTGTCCTTCGAATCCACTGCCAGATCCACCACTTCCTCCAGCGAGAAGACCTTCATAGCCGCCACCATAGCTGCCGCCGCCGCTGGAACCACCCCCATAGCTGCCTCCGTATCCCAGATTGCTGCCGATCACTCCGCGTTTCTCCTTCTTCTCTTCTTCGGCCGCGAAGCAAAGCCCCGCGAGGGCGAGTACCACCTGTAAACACCGAGAGTTATAGTGGAGAACAATCAAGGCACCAATGTGCGCCAATAGAGATAAATATCAATGAAGTCTATTTGACTATAGATGACAACAGATGGTCAGTTTATATTATACTATTGCCAATTATTAGTGAGGTAAGTTGTTTTTATAAATGCTGTAGATGTAAAGGTATGAATTCTAATACATGCAAATGATATACTAATCAGTATTAATGAACAATCATGTATTTAATTAAAACTTAAAGATATGTTGTTCTTTTTGCTAATTAGATGTAAATTAATGTTTAATATGCGCAAATTTAATTGTGCTGATGATAAAACTGTTTCACTTACCAGAAACTTCATGTTTGTATGAATAGCACTTGAGATTGTATGATGACTAAAAGTTGGTGTTGCTAGCTTATATACCAAATGTCGGGGGGGCTCTCGATGCCCCCACTACCAACTTAACTGAAGGTGGCAGTGGCTGTCTGCGCGCTCCTTCTCTCGTACCCCCGCACGATACGCGTTGCAAAGGAAGGAACGAACATCAAGAGTAGAGAATTTCGAGCGCCAATATAATATATAATATATTTTTTTTTTTATCTTATGTTACCTTTCGCCGTGGTAGCTACGCTCCAGTACGGGCCGTTGGATGAGAAAAAGTGAAATCTTTCTCCATATGTGGAGTAAACCTCTTTAACTGCAACAGCAAGGCATCACGCTATGACCAAGATCCTCTCATTATAGCAATAATGTGTCAAGATACGACATATAATATTAAAAAAATATAAATCATTTAATGTGTACAACGACTTTCGTAATGTTATACTTCTATTTCGCTATTGCTAACTTTTATAGCAGTAAATAATATATTGTGCCATCAAAGTGACTTGCGACAATAATGTTTCCGTAATATCAGAGCATAATCATTACAATGATTCAGCGATTCATGACGCCTGATTTTAATAAGATTGTACAGCACATCTTAAGAGATATCATCAACAGTATATTCGCATGTAACATAATATCTTCTAAATTTTATATAATAAGTTTAATGATGTTTTAGTTCTGCTTACAATAATAATGAACATTATTATAAATTATAAGATGGTAATTATATATGTCCACAAAATTTTTCTATAAATAACTTTTTGCCCTAAATGTAGTCTATTTTTTTTTTAGAAATCCCCATGTAAATGTAAAATATCAATTGCATGTAAAGCTGAGAAAAATGTTTTACATTTTAAAATGAAGACATTTTTTAATCATTTTAAATGAAGACATTTTTTATAAAACCATTAAAATATTCGTTTTTTGCTTAAAATCATTGTTTTTAATACTGGAATTAAAGTTTAAGACACTAGGTTATTATAATATTATTTTAATTTAATATGTTAATGCTTCAATGAACAATAAAGCTTAGTGAATATGTACATGTATATTTAAAATGTTTTAGGCCTAGATTAAGTGTGTTTTTGTAAAATTGACATATTATTATGTTTTTTTTTTTTTTTTTTTTTTTTTTTTTTTTTGTTGGAGATGTACTATATCATGTATCCATAATATGGCATTTCTGTATTCTGTATTGGATCCAATAAACAAATCAAATCAAATCAAATCACATCAAATCAAATTTATTATTTTCAATTGAACTTTAAAAAAAATCTTAACAGCGATAAATATAATAACATCCGAATGGTCACTTTTTTTTTTTATTTTCGATATTGTTATCATATTTTTAATTTTTATAGCTAGATTTTCGTAAAAAAAAAATCAATAATATAATAATATTTAAATTTTCAACATGTTCTTGTTAAATTAAATGAAATTATTGAGTACTAAGCTAGATAATTTCAATAAAAAATGTAATTTTTTTCTTTCAAAGGTACCTGGGGAAGTTTTTCGATACACAAAAAAAAAATCGATTCTGTTTATAAAATTTTCACGTTCTGAACTGAATAATATGTTATGTTTTGACAGAGTGTCTCTACGTGCGGATCATTGAAGAAAGTCAACTCACGCAGGACCCGTGGAATCCGTTCATTAACCTTTCTCTGATGGCAGGCTCTGCTTAAAAGCCACTCACCTATATTTATTTCATAAAAAATATTTGGTGAATGATTATCAATCTCCAAACTTCACGGCGTGCAAATCAAAGCGTGGTACCAATGTCGTACTCTCAAGGAAAGCAATGTTGGTTCTATTTGCGTCTTCTCTGTTGTCATACATCGTGACAAATAAAAAATAATAATATGTTTAATACTATCGTGTTAATGTTATTAAGTAACGCGTTGTTATAATAAAACCTTAGTAAGTCATGTTGAATTTTTTTTTATTATTTTTATAGTTATGTACAATTTACATAAAAATTCAAAACTTTAACTTAATTTTTACCTTCTTTTTGTACTAACCATAAATGAAAATCTGTATCCATTTAAATTTAACAATATATTATAACAAATATTGTAGCAAAAATGTTTTAAAATTTACATTTTAAGAATATTTTACAAATAAATTTATCCCTATAATTCTAATACAATATACCAATATACATCAGTCCGTTAATATAACTTACTAATATATAAGTTGAAAATACATAATCAAACAAAACCTGAAAACATAAATGAAAAAAAATTTTTGCCCATATATCTGGAAAAAAAATATATTATTTCAAAATATTATTTAAATAACCTCCAATTTTAATATCAAACAAAAAGCCATGAATAGAACGCTATGTTCAACTCCAGGTTCAACTCTTAGTAGCATTACTATATAATTAATTTTAAATTTATTTTATAATTTAAATCTTATAATTATAATCTGGTGCTCCATTTCATTACTTATTTGTTCTAAATTACTTGGCCATTATATACACCAAAATCCACTATGAACCCAGTTATTTAAATTAATCAATATACAAAATATAGTAAAAATATCATTACAATATACTTATTGTTGTAATAAAAATATTAATTCATGAACTCTGAAAGAAAAGAAACAAACTGAAGCAAAAGAGAAAAAATGTATATTACATGAAATTTTCTTTGTTTAAACACTTTAAACATAAACCCGCAGTTTAACTATTTTTATTTTTTTATATTAACTATTGATATTTTTCCTTTTTAATTCTTATTTTATGTACCTATGTATCTATACATATATGAATCTATATTAAATACATAATATACACGAATATTTTATCTTATAATAACAAATCCAATGAATTTCCAAGTTTCTTTATAATAGATTTTTTTCTCTACAATTCCTAAAAATAAATGGTATACATTTTAAAGGAATTTAAAGTATAAACTCTGTGAAGTCCAATCAAACAGTCAATTAAATGTAACACATTATCCATGTCACTGAATTCCTTATTTCAGTAAGATCACCATATAGCATATGACCCAATGCTACTGTGAATCGTTTATTTGCTATTTTGTCTATGATATCAAAGGACCATTGCACAGTTTCTTCCGCGATTCCACACGTCGTCAATCCATGATATAATTTATCATTTCCCCACATACATCAAATTTATCGTCGTTAGTCAACCCGGCAGCTCTTCTCCGAACCTTTCTTGCAAATAAATTATGCATGACTCTGATCAATGTAGATCTTACAGATTTATCAATAAATTTATATACATTCTCCCATAACACATTATTAGTATGTTCTACATTAACAGAGCCTGGTGCTGTGACAACCGCGTTAATTTTTTATCCTAGAGATTTCAAATATTGCTTATAAATACTGGGAACGAAAAAACAATGATTTTCGGATAAGAATTAATTTTTTATATATATCGGAATAGCATGTTTGTATAGACATTATTGTCACATATTCTTATTAAAAACTGATATTTTGGGATGGTTTTATATAGTAAATTCAATTCAATAAATTCAATGACATATAATTTCTTATTCCATTTAAACAAAATGAATATTGATTAATTACAATAACAAGCATTGGTATATTTATTTTTTTCTTCAACAAAAATATCCACATTGCACCCATTTTTTTACAAATAAATTGTAAAAAAATAATTATACCTGTTTCCATACATTCATAATTAATTTATCAGTCAATTTGTAAAGTTAGTTTGCATGATCAGTTTTTCAAAATAAATTAATTTTGATTAATGTTTTCGCTGTGATAAATGATGTTCTAATATAAAGGCTAAACAAAGTTTATTTAACAATGATTCCTTATTGCACAATCACAGCTTTGATCAACTTTTTTGTTTTGCAAGTATACCTTTCAATATTTTAATTATTAACTTGAATAAAAAAACACGAGCAATTAAAGTAGCAAAAGCATTCTACTGCTATCTAGTGAATGTTACTTATAGTTTCTCGTCTGAAATGTAGAAGTTGTATGGCTATGTAAATTTAGGAGCTACGATGCATTATACTTCAACAAAAAATACAAAAAATACTGGTTTGTCATGATTTAAGGAATCCACATAATATTGTAACTTATTCTTAGAAACGTTTTCTCTCTTTTTAAAAGGCTTTATAAATTCTTCGATGTCTTTTGAATATAGAATAAGTTTAACATTAAAACTAATTGAATATAAAAAAAAAACTTTCAAACATAATTATATAAATATAGTTTAATGTCAATCGATTTAAATATATTTGAGTTATTTTACATACTAAAATTAAACATAGTTATAAAAATTCCGATTAAAAATTTATTTTGTCTTTTTGCAAATTGAATTTTTGTAATCTCAAGTATTGCTTTTATTTTAAATTTTAAGCAAAGAACATAAAATAATGCGGGCCAAATTGGCTCGAAATCACGTTCAAATCCCGTTCTGTTTCTGTTTATGTTTTTTTTTCTTTTTTTTTTATGTTTTTTTTTCTTTTTTTTATTATTATTATTTTTTTTTCTTCCCTCACTTTTTGAGTACACTTCAGTACTGCTTTCAGAACTCAGAACGTTATCAGATTATCACAGAATTTGACACAAGCAGTCTAAGGCAGTGTCGTAGTTAACTTTTGAACTCCTTTTTGGGGGATGTTAGATTGATTGTTCTTACCTACCCACTTAATGTATAGTGTTTTAGTTCTCCCAAACTTGCAAATCTGTCTATTAAATCTGCAAGCAAATTAAGAAAAAAATAACATTCAAAGTGTCCCGAAGTGTGCATGCAAATGTATTATCGTAGTCACCTAAGGTTGCACATTTTTAATATTTCTGATGGAGGATGCATGGATCCTTGAGGATATGAAGTTTCTATTTACAGATCTCAGCAGCTTTCTGCTAATTGATCTTCATAAGCCGTCATCCTATAGAAAATATACTCGACTTTCATGGACGGAATTTTATAATTTCTAGAATAATGTAGCGTTCTATTTTCTCACAAGAGTAAGATATATATAAAATATTAATAAATATTATACTCAAGGTGCGGTAAATCTACATTATAGTGAAGTTTATCAAACACAATTCACAACATAATTTAGGGTTGTCTCAGTGTAATGAATATATGATTTTTATGAAACATTAAACCATCATAAATCGTACAATTACATACATATTATAAGAAGCGTTAGTTAAAAATTATACATCCTCGCTCAACAGAACGGAACCGACAATTTCTTTTTTGCACGTCTGCATGCTTGTTACTTATTTTTATAACAGTACTTTTCTTATAATAGATTCAATTTCTTCAAGTACAGTCGTTGCACCTGAAAATTTTCCTCGTCTAAAGATGGCCGTACCATCGAACAATTCATCATATATGAAAAACAATACACAGGAGCTGGTTTCGATTCTAAAGGAAAATTTCCAAAAAGAGGATTGTACGTTTTTTATTTCCTAAATAACAAATTTAAGTAACATCATATTCAATTGCCTATTAGATTTAACATTGTTCATACTACAGGAATTCCACTATGATTTTACATTGCAAATTAAAACGTTTTTATATATAAGGTCATTGAGTTTTATTATTTAACAAATTATGTAAGGGATTAATTTTTTTGTAACATCCGTTTGACAAAGGTTTAAATATACATAACATCGCTTGCAAACAAAAGTGAAGGTGTTCCAATTTTATAGTACCTACTGGCTTAATATAATGTCTACTGACTTTTTTTTTTATGTTTCCGTTGGACGTGTGGACTCGCGAAAGGTTCGAGTCAAGTTTAAACAAGCCTTGTGTGAGCGGTGGTGGACCCAGATTTTAAACACCAACCTACTGGACACTTCCTGAACTAAAAAAAATATCGCCGACTGTTTGCAACACTACTGTTCGTATTTCAGTCGATAAATTATAATAATATTAAATTTACCGTGGGATGGAAGTCGTGAATAAAAAATATCCATCGTGTTAAAAAGGTTAATGATATTTTAAACTCAATTGTCATCGACTATCACTTTTTACAACAAGCTTCCAATTCTGAACGTGTAATTGCAATAAAACTTTTTTTGTGGTTCTCTGATCAACGTTGCAAAACTAAGTAAGTGTAAATCTCAAATTACCTAAACATGCGTTCCATTTTAAATATACACCTCTTACTACTAACTTAATATTAATTATACATTTTGATGATCATGTTAATCTTCATTACAGTTTTTCATTATAAAAGACCTCAAGTTTATGTTTTGTCAACTTTCTTTCAGATTTTTTTTTAACTCTATAATATAAAACCCTTAAATTTGATTTTTTTTTTTTTTTTTTTTTTTTTTTACTTTTAACAACATCATTTTCCTTTCAAATTAGTTCCCACTTTAACACGTGCTGCAAAATGCTGTGACGTCAGTCATGAAACGCTTTTCCTTATACTTGCGTGTTAAATATTTGCATGACTGTGACGTCACATCGGTTTGCAGAACAATTTTAACAAGGTTACAAAAATTTGAAAAACTGACAATATATTATAACTCGAAGTCCTCTATTAATTATATAAACAGTAAAAATTCTGAGCAGTTTGTCTATTATTATAACAATGTATGCTGCAGTAGTGAACACGGAAAAGAGCAGGAAGTACAATAATGTCGTAATGTCAGTAATTACATCGGCTTTCATTAATTGAACTCCTTCTGGTGAGCAGCACGTACAGACACGCTGATGTGATTTGACTGCCACATGCAAACTTTCAACTACCATCCCTGCAGTATAGGCAACTTTTTCTACATCTGCTGTGTATCAGATCATCAATCTCAGCTTCGATTTTAATCGAGTTTGTGAAAATCACATAGAAAAAAATTTAGCAAATTCAGGGTTTTTTTTACAGTTTCTATTTTACTGGTAATTTTGTTGTTTTTATCCTCTTTTTCAGAGATAGGGGTATCCAAAAATATTGTAATTATAATTTAACAATTAAATAACTAATTTTTTTAGAAGTATCATTCTAGACAACACAAGGCACTCAAATCTTTATTTATTTTGTAACTTTGAAACGCACAGATCTGTTACAGACAGAACTTGTTCATTGGAAAAACCCATTAATTAATTTTAATTCGAGCAGGTTATGTAAGTGCCCCTGTAAGTATGCAACTTATTCTACGTGCACGATCTTCGAGTCGTGAATGCATGCTCTTGATATGAGATTGCTTACTGGTAAACCAATTGCTGTTAAGCATTGTATTTTTGGATTGCTAGCTTCAGAAAAAGGCATAAATACATACATTAAAGACTGATAAACTTGGGATTTTTTTTTTCTACTCCATAACTTGAAACAAGAAACTCTTGTGTCGAAATAAATTTATTTCAATTCAATAAAATTTAACACGTCTTTTATTTATGACAAAGTAAATTAATTTTTGTGAAATAATTTTCTTTGTGTAAATTTTGTAGCAAAAAAGGAATAAAGTTTCTCAGCTTATTATACTCTCGGCTAACATGAAGAGTCTATATTATTATGTCTATAATGTATTGTGTATTCCACACAATGCATGAGGTATTATTGATGGCTTCTACTGTGTATTGTAAATTATAATTACAGAAACAAACCTTATGTTCACGCTTTGCGATCAGCTATTAATTGTCATAGTATGCTTGCTGCATTCTGTATCTAATGTAAGACATTAACACTGTAAAAAATTGTATTACATTCAATATAATAGAAAATAAATTATCACAAGAAAAATAGTATTCTTTATAAATTCGATGATCAATCATGTGAAATCAAGAGGTGTGAATTTTATTAATAGGAAAAAAAACAACACTCTTTTTACGTTATTTTTTTTTAACTCGTCACGTATGCATGTAAGGTTACTCCTGACATTAAGTTAAAGAATATAATTTAACTAACTGGTCAAAGGTGGAGTGAGATTGCCGGGACTGTAGATACTTAATACTAGAGATATATTAATAAAAATTATTATTATTATTTTACATTTCAGTTTAGTTCATTTGTTTTAATTACCGTTATTGTGATTCCTACCATTATGTTCTGTAGCCCCCTCCCTTTTTCTTCTCCTAACAAGCCGCCATTTAATAAAATATTTTAATGCTTAAATTAAAGTTTTCATGGTTATTAATTTTTTGTCCAATGTAGCTTCTGTCAAGATATGAGTAACTATATTACCTAAAGCCTTCCGTTGCATAAAAATGGTTACATTACTTCATCGTAATAATTACCATACATAATTTTGACATTGAGCTTTAGTATACGAAAAAATTACCATTTTAAACATTAGACTAAAAACGAAGTACTTTTTATCGTATAACGTTAATCAGAGTTTTGGGCAATAATTTTACATGTATTTGATCCACTAACATGACGATTTATGGGCAATAATCCGCAAACCCAAAGTCAATACGCCAACACGATGACTTGTATCTTTATCTTTATATAAATTTTAAATAATAACAAGTATGTAATTTGTTTCACTTCCAATTATTTTCAAGAGTTTTATTACATTAATTTGTTAAACTGTAGTTGTAAATTTTTAACCTTATTTCTGTGGCACATAAATCCATTGAACTTGTTCTCTTTACTACAACCCATTAATTATAGAACAAGAACGTACGTATTCCATTGATGAGAGAAGTTCTGCCCTTCTTAGTTCACATTTCTCTAAGTTAAAGTATAGAATGATTCACTACACTACTCAAGCATGAAGGATCTTTCTCATACCATGCTATTTCAATGTCAGTCCTTGAAAGCAGGTAAAAATTATACTTACATCTGCTTTTAAGTAAAACATACCATATAGAATGCAATTAAGTGCATCCCTCAAGTAAAATTCTATTATAACAATGAAATACGTACATTATAGCAATTTATTACACTAATTTAAAAATATTTTATGCAGTAAAAAATGTACTGTGTATCTCGGAATTGTCGGAAAGTTATGCATGGATTAAATAAAATTTAATATTATATATTTATTTATGTATATTTTGGAATAATATATTATTTTAATAATATTTTATTAAATTAATTTATTAAATTTACAATCTCCCCAAAAAACTGAAATTATATTTGCACATTAGAGCTACAGTGTCAGTTAATTATACAACAATTATTAACGTTTCACGTATCTCAAGATGTACACCTTGAGCTGCAGTAATTTTACACCTGTTCTTTTTGTGGATGTTATGGAGACGTGGTAAACTTAATTTGGGGGGGGGGGGATGAATGTATGTAGAAAAAGAGCATTGTAAGTTTGTATATATCTTAATATTTTTAATATCTTGGAGCTACAGCAGCTCTAGCAAAATAATGTATATTCAAGTTCATGATGTCTCAGGGTGTATAATCAGAAGTTAAAAGTGGCTAAATAACAGAATGCTAATTATTATGTAATTAATTGTTTAATTATGCATGCTATTAGCTAGAGTAAGAAATTAATTTAATGCTGCAAGTTTCTTATTTAATATTATTATTGAAACCATAGCAAGATACATCAACAACTAGAATTCGCAGCTGTTAATGAATTTTCTCTATTGACACGAGGAAGCAGAGTTTGATAATAAAATTTTATATGAAGCAATTTCTGTAAGTTCTGCTGTTGATTGATTGATCAATCAATCGTTATTGATTGAAAGTCACTGATTCTTTTGTTATACAATTAATATTTTTCGTCAGAGAGGATGAGAATAGATAAATTGCCATGGTATTTTGAGTTAGCAATGCATGCGTATATAAAATATATAAATAGAACCCACCTTTCAAATTAAATATTGTGGGAGTTTTAGCTCTGGATTGATAAAAGAAAATGCTTGGTTATTTCACCCTGGACCGGTTTTCATATAAATTTAGAAGAAAGAGAGACTGGTGCACCTATATACACATATTAAATTAAATTGAGGCAGTAAAATCACTTCAAAAAGCTTGTATTTTACTTTCACCCTGGTTTAAATTTATAAGATACCTGTTTTGGTTCAAATTTTATCAATATATATAGGCTCTCGACTATATACATTATTTCAGCACATGGTTTTTAAATTATTGCTTTGAATATTCTTTGTAATGTATAAAGATTCTATAAACTTAACAATATTTTTTTTATTTATTTTTATATCATTAGATGGGGTTTGCTAATTAAAATAATATATATAATTGTTCTTTATAGAGCTTTATTGCTACTATTGTCATGTGTTATGTACAAAAATAATGTGTGATAAAAACATAGTAAAAGAGAGAGTGTAGAAGTAGAAAAACATTTGGTTATGGCGAAGAAGTGAAGATAATGGCTTATCACCCTGGACTGTAATCACCAGCCATGGACTCCAGTGGAGAGTCCAGATCCGAATCCGGAGCCGTATGAACCTCCGTATGAGCCACCATATGAGCCACCGTACGAGCCGTATGAACCGAAGCCAGAAGATGCGAGTCCAGCGCCGTATCCGTATCCGAGACCAGCGCCTCCCAGACCATAGCCTCCGTGTCCCTTGCTTACGTATACAGGAACAGGCTTGGGAACGGCAACGGGGTGGGGAACGGGAACAGCTACTGGCTTCTCAACAGGGTAAGGGACAGGCTTGGGGATGGGAACAGGGTAGGGCTGAGGCACGGCAACCTTGACGGGCACGTGCACGGGGTAAGGCACTGGCTTCTCAACGGGAACTGGGTAAGGCTTCTCCACAGGCACGGGATAAGGCTTAGGTACGTGGACAGGGTAAGGCCTGTCGACGGGAACAGCAACTGGGTGAGGAACAGGAACAGGCACGTTCTTATGAACGGTAACGGGGTACGGCTGAGGAACAGGCACTGGCACGTGTTTGGTGATGGTGATGGCTTTAGTGACTCCTCCATAGCTGCTATATCCACCGCCGAGTCCTAGGCTGGAACCTCCGAGGGCGAATCCATTTCCATATCCAGCACCGTAGAGTCCGGAGCCAAGTCCAAGACCACTTCCATATCCAATTCCAGACCCCAGACCGAGTCCGTGGCCATAGGATGCTCCGTATCCACCTCCGTATCCACCTCCGTATCCACCTCCGTATCCACCGCCAAATCCTCCATAACCCAAACCGAGAACACCACGCTTGGTCTTGCTAGCTGCTTCCTCCTCTGCCATTACGGCGAGAGCTAGGAGCGCCACGCACACCTATAGGAAAAACAAGAAACATTAGTTAGATTTAACATGTACTTGGCTCTGCATTTTTTTGTATAAATTTCTATATGAAATATTGCAAAGATACTGTAACCACCCATCGTTAACAAAATATTACTTTAAACAAACAAAAAAATAATCATTTTAATTAAGCAATAGTATTACGTTACTTAGGGGAAAAAAATGAAAGGTGAATTTTAAAGCATTTATGATCTGAAATTGAGTGCATAATTCTGGACATCCGCGTGGAGACAAAAGAAAGGTCGGACGTGGTCGTGTCGCCACTTACTGGGGCACGAGGGCCCACGAGCGGCTCAAGTTGCAACCACCACCATCGTGGATCAGCTGGCCTTTCACCGCGCAAGAAAAATCGCAAACAGTCCCATTAACGTTAATTACAAGTTTCGTCATATCTCGACGAAGTTTTTATATTGAATCGTAACTTTTTATTAAATTATATGTGACATAATCACTTAGTAATTATCGAGAAATAAAAAGAAAATATTCAATTAAAAATGGATATTAATGAGAACCATAAATAATATTTGTAACATGTCAATATTGTATTTAGCAATGTAGAGAGCTGTTATCAATTATGTTACATTTCCACGTTAATATCGAAGTTTTCAATCGCTACTTATCATTATCACAAATAATTAGAAACACTTTAATCTCTTACGGAACAAATCTTTAATACACTTAAAATAATATTACTTAAGAATTTAAAAAATATAATAGAACATTAAAATTTTAAATTGACACTTTAAATAAAAAAATGCCTTTTTTATTGTAATTTGAATTTTCAATAATAGAAAATATTGAGAGTTCAAATAACATTTTTTTTCCATTTTTTTTTTCTATTATTATCATTGTTATCACTATAAGACATACCAGAGACTTCATGTTTCTGTTGAATGCAGAGAGAGATGAGAGAAGAAGAGGAGCGAGTGAGTGTATGCCTAGGTGGTGGCCACTTGCGGGTTATATAGTGACCGGGCACAACTACTTTCCCCCCAGAACCAGCTGTAAGTACGTAGGGCTGTACAGAGGTCCTTAGCGGCCCCACCCCTCTCAGGAGTCATCCGCGTGCTCTCTCTGGGTCACGTGACTCTCCTCGGGGCCACCAAGTGCATGCATTTCCCTCACGCCCACCACCTGCAGCCACTACTTGATATGCACCAGTCTACTTGCGTATACATGTTATTTTGTGAAGGTGATAAATACTTAATGTACTAAGCTAATCTTACAAGAAAATGTTACTAACTATAGATTATGATCATGATAATTATGTAAATAGTTTATTACTACTTACTGTATGGTGGGAATTCAATTTAAAAACTATTTAGTGGTATTATAATAAAGAAAATGTATATTAATTAATTTAATTTAATTATATACATTTTAACATTTTTTAAATTCTTCAACTATTATGACGTTATGGTTTTTAATATTTCACATTGTGCCTACACTGCATGTATAAATTGATGCAAAGATTCACTATGAAAATAATCTTCAAACAAGTTTCAACAGAGATGATTAATTAATTCAAAGGCTTCTTACTAATATCATAGCATTTACGAACCAACTAATCAAACGATATTTATAATATTAATACTTTTATACACTTAACAACGTTTTAAATTTGCAGCATAAAAAAAAAATGGTTTCAGTTAAACATTAAAAAGCTTCTAGTCAAACGCTGATTGAAGTGATCAATCAAATTATGAATAGATTATTACAGCACGATTTTTCTTTATTGTAGTAGATGTTTAATTAATTATAGTCGGAAAGAAATATTGATTAATGAAAAATTTAGTTTGATTTCCTTTGACGGCTGAAAGAAATAATATCTCAATATGTTGATATTTTTTCTTGAATTTCTTAATTGTGGGTGAAATGAATAATTAATTAAATTAAATAAAATAATATATAAATTTATTTCATACATTTCGGAGGCGAGGAGTGTACCAGCCACTTGCGTCGATCTTGAGCAAACTTTACGTATGGTACATCGTGATGATTTTTCCAGCTAAATGGAAAAGCATAAAATTGATTTTTTTTTTTTTTTTTTTTTTTTTTAGTTTCTTCTTTCCGTGTTTCATTATTACGATTTTAAGGATATTCAGAGTGTTAACAAAAAACATATATCTCCTATCGTATATATTTTGCAATAGACAACAACTTGCAGATTCGCCCATCAACTTGCTTTTTTTTTTCCTGACTCAAAATTTTAAAAATCAAACAAAATCAAAAAGAGGTAAATTAAAAAAAAAAAAAAAAAAAAAAAGATCTGCCACTTTCACCAACACGCGCACTAAGACTAACAGTAAGTGTCATTTTTATGAGCTTGTTGTACATTACATATCTAATGAGAATTTGAGGACATCCAGTTTAATAAAAATCAATCGTTTTATTGACCTGCACTATGCTAAGAGAAAACATACTACATAGTACATACAATATATATATATATTTTTTTAATAAAATTATAGAAAACAATTAAATATATATATAATATGAAAACTATAGTATTTATGAAAAAGGATACTATTTAACTTACTTATATTCTATATTATTTACTATCATGTTCGGTGGGCAGAAAGGAGGACAATTGAGATCAAATAACATGCGATATGCGACGACGCTCACTTAGCCCCCGCCTTGAACCAGTTCCTACAGTATCACTCCCAGGACCATGGACCATGTTACTTAGGTATCATCGCACCCTCAAGGGCGGTACTATAGTTGGGTCTAAGTGTTGCTCTTCTTACATCCGTAGGCTGAGGGATCGCACGCCGCCGCCGCTGCTTTCACTGTACCAGTATTATTATATCGTACCGAGCAATCAACGCTCCTGCACTAGAATATACCAACGCAAAACACGCCTACCCGTGAAGATAAATAAATCATTGTCAGTGTGAAGAGACAGTAACAAGTAGCTCGATTTAATATTAAAAACATTCACCGATTCATTATTTAAAACTTTATATGTGCATGTACAGTCATTATTTATATAAGTATAGCTAATGTTTAACTCGTTTCAATCATAAGATTCATGCTTGAATAATCATACCACAGTATAACGTCGTACTTTGTTAAATTAAGTTTTATATTGGATTTGTTTGAAGGTAAAATTATATACTAAGAATGAAATTAATCTTATAAAATTATCAAGAAAACACAATTTGAATCAATATTTTATTATTTTAGGATTTAAAATAGAAGAGAGTGAACATTTTGAAACTGAACTGAAATACATACTTTATTTATTGATGCATGTATATATTTTTATTTTAATTTATTTCGGACAAGTGATAACATTGATAATAATTATCCTTGTAAAATTTGCTTAATTATATTTTTATTTATGATTAAATAAATCTATTTATTTTTATTTTTTTTTACTCTGGATTGTGTTTATACCTTGCATATTTCATATACTTTATATATTTGATATATCTTTCATATACAGGAATGTATTGGTACTAATCAAGTGGAATCCATGGCACTCTTATATTTTAGAAGAACATGGTATTTCCTGGAATGTTATTCATGTCAGGGGATGTTTGGGGGATGGTGTTAAATTTGGCATGGTAGCAATAATATATACCTCCCATGTAAACGTTGTATTACAAGAACACTAGCATCCCTCTGTGGATCTGCGTTGATATACTATACTGAAATAATAACTTTTGTAAATAAATTATTTGTTCTGTTACGTGTATAATTTAATATTTAAATTAAATGTTTCAAACGGTATGTCATAAATGAAGTTTAAAAATTTAATTAGCTTTTCTTTTTTCATTTACAATAAATAAGTCTTAAAATTATTTTAAAGGTGTGCTTTTAACTATACCATAAATATTATAAAACTTTAACCCAAATCTCTTTCTCCGTCATAAACAATTACTGTGCACTCTCTGTGTACGTTCAATTTGTTCCCCTCATTTCACCCCGGGAGCTTGTCCTGCATAAGCCGGTACATTCATCATCACATGGCCCCGTTAGCTCGCCCGCCCTCTCAGGACTTCGATCCTCCACGTCTGGCGGTCAGTTCTAGTCATACATTACATTCTTTGGAACTTGCTGTCTCCACGACCTCTGACCGCACTAGAGAGTTTCTGGCAGTCTTAATAAATTCGCGTGTATGACACACCAAGTTACCGTACTTTCTTTTGGTAGTCGCGTTACGACACCGCTCGACATGTTAAAATGTATTTATTGTTAGTACTTCAATGTTTGTACAATTTAGGGATTAAAATCTAAAAGAAAGTTTGATGTATGTGTTACAATATTTTGCAATAAATTATTTTAAATTAAATTTATTGCATTTTTCCTCATTTTAAATTTTTTTTTTTTTACAAGGATACACCCCTAAGAGCTTACAGCTCGCGGCGGGGTACTGGGTAGGGATAAGGTAGGGAACGGATAGTGGCCACGGCCTGCATGCTTACGCGTCCCAGCATTCGCTGAGGTGAGACTGAGGGAACCGTGGAAAACCTCAGTCAGGACGGACACCTCTACTTTTTCTCAGTGGACCAAAGCAATGTCCAAAGCCTGGGGAACCACACACAAATGCATCACTGCACTGGGTGGAAAGCGAGACGAATTTACCTCAGGGAGGAAGCAGCGTATTTTTTACTTGAAACGGTCACCCATCCAAGTACTAACCACGCTCGACGTAACCTGACATCGGTGATCTAACGAGAACCGGTCAATGCACTGCGCCACGCTCGACCTCTTTATTTATCTTTTATCTATTTATCTATTAATTTACCTCTTAATTTATCTATTATTCTACTTGAAGGAGATAAAAGAATTGCATTATTCTATTTCTTCTAGTTTTGCCTGTAATTTATTACAAAAATATAACATGGTCTAATAATCCTAGCATTATAAAGTGAATTAAGCACCCAAAACTAGAAATCTGCATGGCTTTATCATACACCTGGAACCTTACCATTCTTATCAACAATAAATATTAAATGTTTATATTAATTGAGTTCTCCATACTGAAAAAGACTACCATTTATATTCGGTGGAGAGTGGGGATCTTCTTGCTGTGCTGACTGGCCTTTAGAGGAAAAAGCATTGAAGCGTTCACCGTAGGATCTAAAATATAATTTATATTATTTATAATAAATTCACTTCCGCTTAAAGCTGACAAAGTTTATTAAATTTTAAACTTATAAATTTTCCTTCTATTCTATAATATATATAATAAATAATACCGTCTATAATTTATTATCTTCTTATGTATCTTATATACATAGCACTTGTTGAAAAGTACTTTTAAAATTTCTAACAATGTGTTACGATAATTTACTGCAAAACACTTATAATTAAAGTTTAATTAATGTTTATTGACAAGCATCTAGAAAGCTAAAACTACATATATATCAAAACAATTAATGACCCTAACTGCTTCGATCACTTTTACTCAAAATAACGATAGTAAATACATTCCTAGTCAGACGAAATTGTCCCATTTTCTAATTTCTCAATTATACTAAGCATCTCTAAATGAGTCTCTAGCCCCAAATAGTCTAATCTATTTCGTTGTGTGCTGTACCTCCACCACACAGGTAGTAAAATATCGACCTGGCTAACGTGTGGTGTAGGTCAGTTAGGTGTGGAGAGAGCAGTCACGACCTCAACATGTAGTAGCGCTTAATTAATCAAATCAGCGTCGAGTATTGAAAATCACCATTCATTGTCATATCGAACCTTTCACCGATGTGCTATTGTAAACAACTTCTGGAGTTTAGTTTACTTATTGAGGGCATGTCACATGGTGAGTGTTTTATTTGGATTGTCATTCACGCTCTTACGTCAATTTTTTTTAAAAAAAATAACATAACGCAAGAGGTGTTAAAATAAATAATTTTGTTGGGAACTTTTTAAAGATAAAAATATAAAAAAATTATAGTTGAAGGAAAAAATAATTTAATTCAGTCTTAGGTAATATGCTTTATAAAAACAATAGAATTTAGAAATTAACTTAATTCATTTTACATTGTGTTTAAATATCTCATAATTTTACAATTATTTTATTATAAGTGTCAAAAAAAATATATACATAAAGAAACTCCCATTAAAGTTACGAGATTTAATTTTTTTTTTTTCTATTTCTTCATTGTCACCTAATTGTCATCATGATAATTGCCACTCAAAGGTACGTAAGGATTGACGTGTGCCAGCCACGTGACTGTTTGTTATTCTAGCCAAGCTCTCTGACATAACCCGCAGCAGAGCGTGCCTTATGGGGCGTGAGACTTTCTCTCACCTTGGCCCTCAACGTCTCTATAACGTTAGATCAGCCAAGTACCTTATGGCAAGTTCAATGGCGACGATCAAACTCATCACTCCGACAAACCTGATCTTCTTCAACCGAGCTTACACAACTCTCCAGCATGCCGTAAAAAATAATTAAATTACCATGTCAGGTTTGAATTTATATATACTGTATTTCGCTCCAAATTTAAAACAACATTAAAAGTAAATAAATGCTGTGAAAATGACTTGAGGTATACACCACGTAAAAACATGATATAACATAATAATATACATTGCATGAATTTTACCTCTGCTCTATTTAAGGGCGTTGTCATTTTGTGTATGGATGAGCTTCAAATTTTATGAAGATGGATTAAAAGTTTTTCTTATGCCAGCTTAACAATGCAATTTTTACTTGCTGCTTTCTCTACAGTAAAATTATTTCACCCAGCATAAAATTAAATACAATTTATTTAAAACATTTCTTGTATGCAAGTCATTTCAATCACTACAATACGAGGAGAGAACATTTTATTGTAAGTAAAATTTTAATCCTTATAAGGTTATGCCATGTACATACTGTCATGCCAACTTTAATACCTTCCCTAAAATGTCATACAAACCTGTATCTCCTTGATTCATTATACCTGCAGCTCCAGACAGTCGAATTGTTGTGTACATTAACAACCTCATTCGTTTTAGGTTTATATTACAATGGTCATTCAGATTTCAACATTGTGTTTCAAGTGTATTTTCTGGAGGACTCAAAAATATTTGTGAAAAGAATGTACAAAGCTCAACAAGTCTACCAATCATTGAATTTTAACAACCGTTAGCATCAATGGTATCTAGCTTATTTAAGCATTATTATTAATATACAATCAAAAGAGAATTGAAGTTATAAAAATAACTGTAGATTTTTTTTAATTACTAAAAATTGTTATAATTATAGTAATTATACCATAGTTGAATTAATTACACTATAATTAAGATTGTCAAGCCTTATTCAAATATGGATATTATAATATTTATGTAAGAGATTTTATTTATATTGAGCTTGATTACTTGATCACATGAAGTTATAATTATAAACTAAAGGTCCAAAGAAGATGTTTTCTCTCATAACTGTCAGCTTGCATAACCAAACATACCTCCCCTCTCTCTGTGATTTATGTTTTATACAAGTTCAAGGCAAACATCATCTCACCATAAATTTTTATCGTCTCATAACTAACGATGATTCAACCAATATAAGGTCAAAAAACCTCACAAGAATAAATTTAAACAAGTGAAAGTAAGATGTTTTGTTTTTTAAATAAACTGTATATTATGTGAAGAACTATGCAATATAATATAAAAAAATAATCATCATATATATATAAAGCATTCACATATTTTGTTGAAATGGAAAGTTATAGTTTATAGCCTTGGGCTTGGAAATTGACCACAGCATCCACATGAGGGCCTTAGGGAGGAGCTGCTGCTGCTGCTGCGATCTGCTGGAGTTACCTTTCTCCTCCATGGAGAACAGTCAGGAAATTAAAAGACCACACTGACCCGAATATTACACATTACTCCGCAAGCCATCGAACTGACACTTTTTTTTTACTGTTTTAAATTGCACATAATTTGTTTTTGTTATATATTTATGTTAATCATAAATTCAATTCATTTAATTAATATTTTAACTCTCACTTAATTTTAAAAATTAAAATGACTCCACCTTATTTTATATTTATATCATTATAATATGATTACATATTTATATACCTTCAGGGTGAGGAGCAAATTTAAAGTTTTTTTTATTAGTATTTCATAACACATGTGTTTTGTGTATTGTTTATTTTAAAAAGTAAATAAACACAAGTAAAATATATATATTGCAAATCCGCTCTATCTCTATAGCCAATATGTATGAATACAATGTATCGTTTCACCTTCGATGCTTTGTTGGTGCAATACAATACGTTACACCAAGGTAATGCTCTAACATTGAACATTGCGGCTCATAAAAAAAAAGAGTTCCTTGTGTACATAATGACGATAGTTTGGAGTTTTATGGGAAAAAAACTGAATTAACATTTTACTAATTACAAATTTAATGACACTCATTGATAAGACAAAACGGGAAAAATGCCTATAAACAACAACAACAACAAAAATTCAGCCTCATTTAAAAAGGTATAAATATATAATTTTAGAAATAATGTTACGGTTTATCTTTAAATGTATAGGAAGTACTAACTTAAATTAACAGCATGTTACGTATGTTTACATGAATTTTTACTCAAAATTAGAAAATAGATTAAATCCAATTTCTCTTCGTGTTTTTAGAGTGACCCATCAACTACATCAAGTAACGACTCCACGTGATAAACACACAAAAAAGTATTGCGAGAAGAAAGTAAATTGTTCTATTTTCCTTAACAAACACCATTTCAAAACTGATCTCATTGTTGTCCAAATTCTGTGTAACAATGACTATATTAGATGAAAATCGTGAGGTTATGTAGAATGATTCAGTCATGAACTGTCAATCATGATATGGAAATATATCAAAATATTGGACAATTTACCGATCAAAGGTAAAATAATAAAAATAATTATATTTAGAATCCAATCTTATTAATTATATAAAAAAATTGTAGCAATACCACTCGTGAGGAAAAATTCCAAATGTTTGTGGAGAACAATTAGAGTAATCAGGAAGCTGGCTGTATCATGTACTTTTTGTGAAATTTATTGCATGTAACGTGGTTTTGTGTCTCTCATGCTCTGATGTACTTGGCGGCAGGTATCGAAGCAAGCCACTATTAATCACACAACAGGTAAAACCCGACGTGGCTATAGACATGCAATGACTTCTTCTTCTTCTTCTTCTTCTCGCTCACCGGAAGTGTAGAAAGTATTATGTCTGGAGGCTCCAGGCGAGGAAAGTGCTCCAGTGCAGGTGGGCGGGTACCTAAGGGGGTCCCCTGGGGCACTCCTACCCTGGGTGGTTGATTGTAAAACAATAGGTTGCTTCCGGAAACATCGTAGTAAACAAATGTGTTCTCCATATAGTCACGAATTGAGCACCAGAGGTCAGAGTACAACTCAGCTTCTGATGGTGCCTTGTAATATATATGACATGGATTGTGAAATGGAATGATTCAATTTCATTTAAAGTCATTTTAGTAAATAAATAAAAAAAAATCATGCAGTTATTGTAATAAGATTTCCTATTTTATAATATTTTTGTTTTAATTTAATTTCATGAGCATTTTTAGAAGAAAAAAATATTACCTTCCTATAAAAGAAAATTAAAAATCAATAACAAATTGTGATGCTGCAAACAAGGTAGTTTTTATGTATTTATTTTTATGTGAAATTTGCACCATGATCATTCTTTACAATATGATCAGTAGTGAAGTAATATTGCTGTACACAATAATCAAATACACAATAAATGTAGTGACGAATGTGACGAAACCCTTCAAACTTATATAAATCTTTTGTAGTATTTTTTTCCATGAAGTTCAAATTAAATAAGGCAGCAAAACATATAGCCAATCTATATGAAAAGTTGCACAAGATTACCCCAAAATGTAATATAATATATGTATTCGAATTTTCCTATACATATCTTATACATAATTATAGGACAAAAAAAACAACATAAATAATGAAAGTAAAAAAAAAAATCAGAGAAAGGTGAAAGAAATGTGTTTAAGGAAAATAATAATAATAAATTAAGAAATAAAAATTAAATTGGCAGAGATTTTACGGAACTAAAATTGAAGTAGCAAATTAACTTAACCATAAAATATAATATCGTTTATACGTGACCAGTATGTTAGGTGAATGTAAATAAAAATAAATCTGCGCCTATAAATCTTTATGATACATTGAATGTCAAAAGTCAATCTCTATCTCTATAGTCTCTATACTGTATAATATTGGATATCAAATTGCCTCCATAAATTATTTCGTGACGTTCTTCTTAAAAGCTTTTAATTTGCTGCATTAAAAGGTGCTGCAATTTTTTTACATATACTGTATATTATTTAATTTCCTCTCGCCATATATTATAACCATTTCGAGACTATAGCGACACCTTCAGCTACTTTGGCACACTCTGCAGACCGTGGTAGAAGGTGCTCCAGGAGAACTGGTGCTGCCATCTCTTGGAAGTTCGTGCAACCTCGATACGTGCAATGACCTCAGGGTAGAGACCGAATGAGTCACTGGGTCAAGGTCATCAGCCTGACAGGTTCGCGCTGTGACGTCACGAGCTCACGCACTACGTCATCATTTCATTTTCGTTCGTCGCTTTATTAATAATAAATCAACCAACTATACATGATATGCCAGTCGTCGATTTTTGTCACCCATATAAATATATTTATATTTTTGTATTATATATTATTTATATTTCAATAAATTATAATAGTTTATTTCCTCCGCGGTGATAGCGAGAATGCTAATTTAAATGGTTTGAATGCTTGTTGCATTTTATCAGAGGCCATCAAGGGAGGTGTGAAACTGAGTTTTGGTGCTGAACAAGTGGCATATACCTTTAGTGAGAAATGATGTTGTATTCTTTATCTCGATTTTTAGTGAAAAATTCTTTCTTCATGCAAAGATGTATTAAATTTACATTAGTAACTAAGTACGGTGACTATAACATAACGGATAGCGTGAGAACGGCGCAAATATTGCGCACTTATTTTGAAATCATATTATACACTGTATGTATATGGACATCCTTGTTTATAGAGATTTCTTCGTGGCGACGCAGTGAATTAATTTATGTAGAAATTCATCTGTTACTGTACACTTACAGTGACTTTTATAATATAAAGTTATATAGTCTCTATATTTGACTTGACATTTTTCACCGCTTTTTTATTTAAAACATGGCAACATACAACATCCTTTAGTACCGGAAGTTTTCTATATTGAGAACATTGCACTTTGCGATGAATGTAGAGATATATACAGTAGTGAAGTGGATTAATTGTAGTTATATATAGTATAATTTTGAAGATAACGTACTGAGGAGAGTCCATGTTTACGTAAATTTAAATAAAATTTGACATCCGGCTCAAAACAACAGTAGTCTTAAATACGCTGTTTGTTGCTCTGTCCATTTATTTCAATCTCTGATGAGTGGCGACACCATTGGTAGAAGTGCTGAACTACAGATTTATATACCTCTATAATATGATCGGCTTGTTTCATATTCTTGTGTATTATATATTACTCAGTATATAATATATGTTCACTCACAAGTCAGTCATAAAGTATTTGCAGCCTTGTTAATCTCCAAGCTTTTTCTTAAGTCATGGATAATAAAATACTAAGTACCTCTACACCTATCATGTTGTATGTGGATGTAGTCGAGAAATTACATGCCCCAAGAATTACATTTATCTACTTTAATAAAAATATATGTACAGAACTATATTATAATCCATAGCATCAGAAGGCGTGGAAACTAAATTAAAACGTAAAACGTAATTTTAATGTCATGACTTAATTTATTAAGAAGATTCTTGCATTTTATACACGCTCAAGTGTACAGTACAATATATTTTTTATGGAATACATTTTGTGATAAAATGCAGTAAAATTTTAACTTTCATAATTTATTTCATTTCTGCATGCTGGGTATAGACCTACAAAATGTGACAAAATGCTTACATGCACAGATGGCTGGGTTACCAATTCAAAACTGTGAACTAGCAACAATTATTTCTTGCTAAAAACCAGTTAATTATAATTACAAAATATTGATAGAGTGACCTCGTAAGTATATTTTAATGTATTTTGAAAGAACATGGAGATTTGGATTAAAAAATATATATTTTTTTTTATAATATCTTAAAAACATCTATAATTGTTTGCACTCAAAGATAAAATATTCTAATATAGAATCTATTGTCACTTGCCAAGCATGTATAACCAATCAGAGGGATGATGCAAATTGAAAATTTTGTCATATTAAAATAAATTAAATATTCATTCTAAATTAAAAAGGTGCGTCAACATTTATATAGGTGGAGTTTTCATTAATTTTATATGTAGGTGTACTTGTATAATGTAATCTCTTATTTAAATTAGAGAGTTTGTTATTTAGTGAAAATAAGAGTGACTACATAAGCTGCTATAATATTTGAACAAGTTAACAAACGCGTGATAACGATGAAGTGAACAATGCTCATGGTGTCTTGTGAGGGAAAGTGCGTGCAGGAGAAAGGTGTTCTTGCAGACTGGTGTCCAGTAGATGATGGGAGTGGTCTAATCGGCAATAACAACTTGCAATGTGGAGCAGCGAGATGACCCCCCTTCACTTTCACGCACGCCCAAGTGCATCTAGCAAGTGATGACCGCAGATCTCCTAGGGAGGAGCACAAGGAAGCAACTTCAAGGCTTTCTCCGGCAAATCACAATTAATAAAATGTACATGAATTACAAAATTTATGTATCAATTGAAACAATTTGAGAAAGTCTCAGTACATAATCTTTAATTTTATTCGTGCATATCTAATAGTAAGAATTATGTATTATAATTTATGATCATATCATGTCATAATGTCATAATGAATATTTTTAATAAAATTATTATTCACGATTTTTACTACTTTTTTATGTATGTATAATTAGGCATTTTTATTTTATAACTACTTTATTATAGAGCTTTGTATACAATTATCATTAATTTAATTTGAAATTACTATATATATAATATATTATGTTGTGTTTTATTAAATTATTGCTCCTAATTTTTTAGGTCGTTGCAACATTGTTAAAACATTTTTCTTTGCATAATATGAATTAAATTAAAAATTTGAATGTCGAGTACTTAAATTTTCACGTGATGGCATAGGGTATAAACAACTAATTTACTAAAATAATACAAACAAATTTACAATAAAAGTATTTTATTATATATAAAAAAATATGGTACAAAAATACAAATTAATAACAATGAGCATGGCCCAGCTGCTTATTAGAGACAAAGGCCTTTATAACAATGACAAGAAGATTTGGTTGGGGATATTATTTAGTTTACCAAGATGACCACTTGGGGGCATAGCTGGTATAGGTGTGAATCTTGATGGTCTTGGGAACGTGATGGATGTGCTTATAGACGGGCACGTGAACGGGGTAAGGCTTGGGAACATGGACGGGGTAAGGAACGTGCTTGACGACGGGGTAGGGAATGTGCTTCTCGACGGGCACATGCACGGTCTTGTACACGGGATAGGGCTGGGGCACGTGCACGGCGTACGGCTGGGGAACGTGGACGGGGACTGCGTGAGGGACATGGACTGCGTACGGCTGAGGCACGGGGACAGCGACGGGCTTCACCACGGGGACGGCCACAGGCTTGGTCACGGTCACGGTCTGTGAGATGGGAGCGGCATGACCGTAGTTGTAGCTGCCGTAACCGGAGGCTCCAACAGAGCTCAGGGCAGCACCACCGCCGTAGCCGCTAAGACCACTGAGTCCACCATAACTGCCGTAGCTGGCGTAGTTTCCATACCCCAGGTCGGAGTCGATGATTCCACGCTTGTCCTGACGTTTGTCATCGTCGCTTGACTCGATCTCAGCTGCTGTGCCTTCCGCGGTCTCCGCTGCATCCTGAGATGCAAGCGCCACCGCGGCCCAGGCGGCAAGCAAGCAAAGCTGTGAGCACCAAAGTTGTACAGTTAGTCATCTGGATAATCGTTAAAGTTTATGTTAACAATGGTAACTCCAATTGGAGTAAAGACTGAATTCAATATCAATATGATCAATATTTCCTATTTCTGTATCCCTTGCAATAATTTAAATATTTTTCGTGACTGATTTCCAGGAAAAAATTTATTTAAAAAAATATCATTTAACAAAAGGTATGTGATGCTGGAATGTTTAATTTCATTAATTTAAAGAAGACAATCAGGTTTTGATATGAAAGAATTTAGCAGCATTGTTTCCTTATCCAATTAAAATCAAATGCCCCAGAGTTTGACCCACATACTTCATTTCTGTAATGACGCGAGCCATCACAATGCCCTGCAAGCCATAAAGATGTTACGTTCGCCTCATCATTAAGTTATGTCACAGCTCTGTTGCATGACAATGCATTTACTTGCAAGCAAGAAGTGCGGTAATAAAAATATATGAATGTGTACAGTACTCTAATATTTTTGTATACAAATGACACGTGACCTTTAATTCATAAATATGTCATTCATTATGGATTTTGTCAAAGCTATAAAAGTTATTGTTTTAATAATACCAAAGGAATTTAAATTATTTAATAATTATAGTTGTATATTCCATCCTCAGAATCCCAAATAAATGTACACCTATTAAAGTTTTTACATTCTTAAATACGCTATAAACTTAATAACTATTATAGTAATTTTATATTCGTTTCACCAATTATCAAGTTAATAAAATTTAATTAATATTTTCACTTGTTGTAAAACATGAATTTATCATATTATCACAAAATTATTTCTATCACTTGTTAATATCTCTTACCGTAAATTTCATTTCGTTGCTTTGAGTTGCTGTTTGAAGCGTCTACGAGAGACTGAATGCTTCAAGTGTGCGGGACCGTCGGTTATATCGTGGTGTCCGAGTCCCCAGTCTGACTTTTCACCCCTCCCCCACTTTCTCTGATTGTTGCCGTGCCCACCAAGCCTGCCCTGCTCCCTCCCTACCTTGTTGGGCCTTCCATCAACACGCAAGGACGGATGAAAGTTGTCAAAGTCGTCCCTCCTCATCATTCATCCCCCAGTGTGTTATTTTTTGTTCTCCATAGAAATTCATAATTACTACATACGAAGTAGCGAAAGTACCTCCCCTTCCTTCTTAAACCACATACTTGTAAGTGTAACAGTACTTCTTGTCTTTGCCGTATAGGAACGCACTTGTTTCCGCATGACAGGTGTAAACAACATCCGGAATACCAAACTAAACTGTGATCTCGGCATTGGTGACTTTTTATTAACTGGTATTAATGGTGCTCTCAGGTGTTTGGAGAACAAATACTTTGGGTGTCAGTGTGAGGATCTCGCTGTTGGGCGGGGCAAAGCGTGAGCACAGCGCGTGCTCAATCTTCTGATAGCAAAGCTTAATCTCAGCTGGGCTTATAATTTAACGTCAACTTCAATTTGATTTGCAGCAGCCTTACTTACAGTTAAAGAGAAATTTGCCATTGGCCTTAACAAATATTATGATTATTGTTATTATATATTGTCTTTAAAAATAGTCTAAAAGATAAATTTAAATGCCTATTGTTTATTGATAAAGAAAGTATTCAAGATCATTCTTGATTTTGTGCTCATTTTTGTATTACACGATTCTTTATTTTTGGCAAGGTCAGGTTAATATAATATAATCTCTCTTCTCTCGATAATTAGGGATAAATTTGAGTTTTTCGTGACTCACAGAAGACCCGATGCTCTTCTTTTTCTGCTTTAAATAATAAAATTATGATTTTAGTGCTCATGAACGTAATTATATTAACTGCATGTCATAATTATGTCTTCTCTTTCTATGAATAAATTACTAACAATGAGTTTTTTTTATTATTATTTTCAAAATAATATATAAGGATATTTAAATGCTTCAAATTATAATAGTGTGAATTTAATAATTTATAAGATATTATAATTTGATAATATCATCTGTATTAAATAAAATCATTAATTCAAAATTTCTAATTTAATTGAAAGAATTCCAGTTAAAAAGAGAAAAAAATAGTGGTTGACTTATTTTTTTCCATAATTTTACTAACCAGTCTAGTTACTTTCTTTCCAATAATATTCCAACAAAAAACACTCTGTTATAATTATACAAAAATCATGTTTAACTTATTTGAAGTTATACTACAAAAACATTGAAAGTTTTTACCTTCAATCAAAAACAACGTCGTAAATCGATACGTTAGAAAATTAAGTCGATTAAAAATAATCTTGGAGTATTTTCTTTTTGGAGCAATTAAAATAATTTATAATGGGATATATAAAACTGTATATTTAAATAATTAATAATTATGGTTCAAATTACACAGTTCTGTTGCGTGTTTTTTTTTATATACGTAATATTATTTTATAATCCAAAATTTAAATCCTTTTAAAACTTTCGATTTCAATTCCATTATCTAATAATATATTGAACTTCCTATTCTTGACATCCAATAAGTTTTGAGGTTGATATATCTATATAGTTTCTATCTCGCAGCCACATGCACGTGGAATGCACCATATGCAGCTGACCAAGTGCATGCTGCAGTTTCTCTTGCAATCATGTCTGGGACAGTAGCACCTGACAGAGAAAGGCTCAGGTAACGTCTTGTCCAGTGCAGAGGGTCATGACCTGCCAGGTAATTTCTCCCTGACCCTGACCACTCATTGTGGGACAAGTGCCATATTGTCTACCGTAAGTGAGTCATCCGATTATAAGACTGACCAGCGGAATTAAGAAGTCAAAAAACTTCATATTTTATAGTTTAAGAAATATATCATTGCGTTTTCATATATAATTTACAGTTTTTTTAATAATATTTTTTTAATTAATACAAGGCTATAAGCACATCAGTAAAAGTAGAATTAATTGTATTTTTATGCTGCTATAGAGATAGACAAAGAATTAAAATAACCTAAATCATTCCAAAAGCAAAGCTTTAAAATAAATTATATTGCAATCCATGTGCTCAAATTTTTGTGATTCTGAATGATAAATATTTAAATAGGCAGTTTATTTTAATAGAACTGCATCAAGACACAATACAGTACTTTTAGTAAAATGTAATAAATTTTTATATTGCATGTATGAAATATTAGACATGAAAGTTTTATATCCCGAAGCTAAAAACATGCTTGGTATTGAATTCAAGTATCGTTTAAGGAAGGAAATTTATGCAGCGTTTCCACGCGATAATCTCGTGTTCTGGCAGAAATCTGATCGTAGCACTCTCTCGCTCTAGGCTGACACATGTTCTGACTTTGCACGTCAAGGTATTCATGTGTTGCGAAAAAGAGATTATAATATTTAATTATGTGATATATAAGATAATTTTTGAATTGAAAAATAAAATTCATTTTTATAATATAGAAAATATTTAACATTATTGCCTGATTTATTATTATTATTCCAACTGGCCTGTAATATGAAAAACTGAACAAAATTGTTAAGCCAAAATAATTGTAATTACATTTATATCCATCTTCTCTTATAAGTAAGAAATTTATCACTCTGAAGACATGGAGAAATACAGAACATTTTCTAAAATAAAATTATATGGAAATAGGTAAGTAAGTATGGAGTTTCTTATAATGTGTATGTTGTAAAGTAAGAGAGAAAATAGAAAAATATTGCCATGCAAGCTTAGCTAAGTAAACTATTATTACGCGCTTACTTTTTATTTCACCATTTTTATGAAATTTTATACACACGAAAACGACAATTAAATTTTCATTTAACGTAATAAGCAAGTTATTATTATCCTTATCGGATGTTACCAAATACACACGTAACTTCCGTTCGTTTAATTAAAAGAAAGTACGGAAACGTTATCACGGGTTATCACGTAAATATAATGCTGGCAAGAAAATTGCGTTAATTATATTCCGATCATATCATACTTGGAAGACTGAATCGAGATAACATGATTGTGTACTAAAATTATTTTCCACTCATACATGTTTCGTACATGTTATTATTATAATTATAAAACGTTTAGTATTTAGGTAACACTTGTTTTAAAATTCACATTTAAATAAATAAATTTAATTATTTAATTTAATGTAATTATTTTGTTCATTTTTTTTTAAATTTGCTAACAATGTATTTTTTCTAGATGTGAAATCTGAAATCTTAAGTAATATGCATATTTAATTAAAGGGAATTGATAAAACAATTTAAGATTGTTTAAGATGGCTTGAAAGCACTAAAACACCAAAACTTATTATCACAAAGTGTTAATTAATTATGTACTTGTACAAGTACTATGCAATGTGTGCGAAATTTTGGCACAGTTAAAAGTTTTTATTTACTTCTTGTATATAATAACAAGTGAGAACACCAGTGGTACCTTTTGCATATTTGAATTATGCATTGAATTAATTTCTTATTTAAAAAATACCCGTTATAATATATATAGAAAGTAAACTTTAATTGTTAAAGTCGATTAAATTATTATTTGAACAAATTAAATGCAAATTTGTAGCAAATCATTGAGGTTTAAATTAACATAAAACGCAGTAGTTATTTCCCCTGCAGCTTGCCCAAAAGTTTCTACTGATGTTCGTGCAGTATGGGGGCAGGACACTGGGTGTCAAGTGCACTCACACAAAGGCAATGAAAGTCGGACAATCGTGTCGCACCACGGGCCATTGTCTCGGGAACACGGGAAATTAACATGGACAACTTTATCACGACCACCTACCTGTATATAATCATACTTGGTGCCAGAAGAAAACGGAGTGAACTAAATCATTAAGAACTAGATTTTATTTGGATTAAAAAAGAAGAAATTGAAGTGTCTTAAAATTTGCACTAAGGTGGATTTTCATGGGCGATTTCCAGCCTGCGACGCAACGCGAATAAAGCGCACTTGCTGTATAACATCCATTAGCGGCCATATTGGGCGATTAAAAGAAAAAGAGTATCGTAATTAACGCGATTACCGGTGAATATTCGCCACCGCATAGGATTTTGCAGCTTTTACGTCAAATCGCGCCGCATCGCCGTTGTCGCTCATGAAAATCCACCTTTAAAAATTAAGATGATAAAAAAATAGAAAATTAAATATTTTCCTCAAATATAATAATTATACCAGATGCATGGTTAAAATGAAGCTGTACTGTGTACAATTTGATTCATATGATTAATTATGATTGGGTAAAGATAATATATGCATGATGCACGTAAGACCAAATTGATTTTTAGTAATCATAAAAATTTGCTACAAAGTCCTCTGACAGTAAAAGAATTAAAAAATATTCGATCGTTTTTCATTTTGAAGCGAGCTAACATAATTTAAACACTTAATTTGAAACCTATCTCAATGTGTTTATTGAATAATAAAATTCAACTAATATAAACTTACACGCTAGCCCAAAGCTCAACATTTGCAGCAAACTTTTTTTTATCAAGTCTTTTATCGTTTCCTTGCGAATCTTGCACATTATTATTATGACTGCATATTTTTAATTTATTCCGACTGATTTCACTTTCTTTTCATATCTCTAAAATATCAAATAAGTATTTAATTTATGTCAGCTTTATCAAAATCAATGTTGTGTAACGATTTCTATATATTTTTTTTTTGTTATTAATAATACTAGCAACTAGAAAATGTTTGTATTGATTTTTTCAGAAGTTGGTCTATTTTTTTATAGAATCTCTGAGCCTGCTTCTCAAGACAAACTGGTTCTAATAGAAAATCTATCCTAGGTGGACGACTAAGCTTCAATTAATTATCTCGTTCGTCAGCTAGGAAGTAGAACAAAACAGTCTTCATCGCTGCCATGCAAAAGTAAAGTGTAGTAGTTTTACTGCAAGTATAAATTGCAGAGAGAGCTTTTTCCCTATTTTAAATAAGTTCATTCATGAGCAATATTATTAATTATTAAAATAACACTAATTCTATATCTAGACAAATTCAAATTTATACGACTTTCCTTCTAGAAAGAGACAGTGAATTAGGTTATTTTTATTTCAGCATTCATTTAATAAAAAAAAATGTTATTCAGTGAAATCATTCCTTAGCAATAAATTGCCAGAATTTATTGTTTTAATGTCGAATTGATTTTGATATGTTTATTGACAATTACAAATTATGTATGTATCTTGGTATTTATAAGGGGCATTCACAAAGCCCTAAGGCCACATTTAGGGCTCGATAATTTAAAGCCCGATTTTAGGCATGCTTTTTAGACCCAAAATTTCTGGTCTTAAATTATCGAGCCCTAAATGTGGCCTTAAGACTTTGCATGTGAATGCCCCTTTATATGTTCTTGTGTCGTTTACTAGTTATAGAAAAAAATATTTTGACTTGATCAATGTTTGTCTATGTACAACCAAATGTTCCAATAAAAATTATTATTCAAAGACTTCAAGGGAAGTCTTTGTTATTATTATTATAAGTCAGTAATTATACTGTACATTCCTCTGCAAAGTTTCAACACCTAATTACAAACAGAATAGTTTCACACTTCCGGCTGCTTCCGGAGGAAATACCAAATAATTTGATTGTAACTTAAAAAGCAACAACAAATTAATATCTGTTGTTTATAAAGTTCATATTAGTTGGTCGAAGTTATCATGGAATTATAAATGATGATAGAAAAAAGATAAAAGAGCTTACAATAAATATCCTGTATATATTATTATATTTTATGACAAGAATGCTCTAGTTCCAAAGTGCCTTTCCTGTATTTTTAAAAAGGTTTGTTATGATCTCTGTCATCATTATAAATATATTTCTTAATATATTTTAACATTTATATTAAAAATGGAAGAATGAGCGATTTGAAATTAATAATTATATACTACAAATATATTTATTTAAAATGTTGCAGTGCTTTTAAATATTTTTTGAAAATTGGAAAATTTCGGTCATTTTCATTAATTATTATGAAACCCATTATAAGTATTTCCACATTCCATTATAACTGCAATAAAATGCAATATAAATGAAAGTATAGAAACTAAATATAACAATTATGTATTAATTATGTTTTCATCGATAAATATCATGGTTAATACAATGTATCAAAGAAATTTCACTACGGGTAATAAAATATTTGAAAATGCTGTGTTAATTTATAAAGCAAAGTAGCCTTTATTGCAATCTACAACTAAAGAACAAATAACAAAGGTGATCACCATGAGGAGTAGTCTGGCTTGGAGTGGTGGTTGTAGCGGGGAGGTGGGGTCAGGGCGGTGACAGCTGCTGCAGCGGCCGCGGACCGCTGGATGGCGGCGGCTTCCTTCGCTAACGCAACACGCTGGGCCACCGCCGCTGCAGCCTCCTTGGCCGCGGCTGCTTGGGAGATACGTTGGGCAAGGGCAGCCTCGAGCTCGGCGTGGCGCTGCTCATGAGCCAGGGCGGTCTCCAACTCGTTGCGCTTACGTTGGGCCGCCAGGGCGTTCTCCAACTCGGCCCGCTTGCGCTGCTGGGTGATGGCTGCCTCCCACTCAGTACGTTTCTGCTGTTGGATCAAAGATGCCTCGAGCTCGGCACGTTTCTGCTGCTGCATCAAAGCAGCTGTGGCAGCCTCGATGGAAAGCGTAGCACTGGTACTGGCTGCGTGGTTGGCAGCAGCGGCCAGGGTCTGTGCTACCTGGCTCTTGGGCACAGCCAGGAACAAGTGTGAGCGTGTAAGGCCACTGAGGGCTTGTTGGGCAGCCGCGGTGTTGGCAGCAGCAGCGGCTGCGGAGGATAGTCCTCCGAGGCCGGAGCTAGGCCATCCGTGGGGTACGGAGCTCCAAGGGTCAGCGGCGCGCACATTCCAAGGGTTACCACCCCGGGGACTCCAGACATCAGACGGAGAAGAAGCACCAAAACCGTAACCCAGCCCGGTAAGACCACGCTTGGTCTTAGGGGGCTCTGGATCGGCGGCGAGAGCAACCAGCGCACAGCACATGGCGGTGGCGAGCATCTGAATTAAACATTAGAAAACAATGTCAATATTAACATGTCTGAAAAGATGACTCGATATTTTGTGTTCAATTTTATACAAGGAATCCAAGGGAAGAACTTTTAACATTTTTTATTATTATTTTAAAATATGAATAAATAAATTTTTTTATTTAAAATTGTATACATTATGTTTTAAAACAATATATAGATTGTGAGTTTGATTATGAATCATGCATGATTGGAAGAAAAAAGCAGCAGATACTGTACATAATATCCATCTTGAAGTTTACATTTATAGAAAAAATAGGCATGCATACATTGTATTTTAAGTTACATGTATTTTTGTTATTGTATTATGCAACAAAATATTAAGAAAGTTGTATTAAAAAATAATGAAGATATACAAATTACAATCTATTGCAAATTAAAACATTTGTTGAAACTTTCTAGTAGTAAGCAAAAACAATTGAAAGTACTGAGACACGCAATATCTAAAAATTAGACAAAATTTGTCCCGTGAACAGGTGGTTAAAAAAGGATATAAAAACATATACTCATGTCTACTTTGTAACATAAATAAAAAATATGTGTGTCCGCCCTACCAGAACATCTCACTGTGAGGTAGACGACTTGTTCAGCATAAAAAAATGAGCATCAAAATGAACCCTGACTCTGACCCTGCAAGGATGCTGAACATTGAAGAAGTTGTTTAACCTGAAGGCGACATGTCCTGATAATTTGTTTTTTACTTTGCGTGTCCTCTGAAAAGTTCTCTTTGCAACCTTATTAATCACCTTGCTCTATGAGTATATCCCAACAACGATTAACAAGATGCAAACAGCAACTTTTTAGAGGCGAGAATTGTACATTAAGTGAACTATGCAAGCTGAGACATAATGACTATTCAGTGTAAGATTCAGTATTGTGGACACGTATGACTATTTGAGAGAACTGAATGATAAACTGAGACTTGATGACTGCATGTTCCATCAATGAAAGATGTTCAGTATTGTGGACACTTAGAGATTATTTGAGAGAATTGAATGATAAGCTGACACTTGATGAATGTTCCAAAATGCTGTACTCACCAGGAGGCACTTCATGTCTGCAGAAGGATGCTGGAGTCTGGAGATGGAGGAAGATGAGTGATGATCCCTGAGGCTGGACCATTGCTTTTTATACTTCTCCAAGACACACACACTTTCCCGCGGGCGGCTCCTAACCCGGGGGTAATTACCGGTGTCCGGACTGTCATTACCCGGGCGGTGTGCACGACCCGGCACGCCCCCTCGCCTTGCGACACCGCAGGGCTGGCGGCGCGCATCACAAGTTGCCTATTTTACAGGCGTTAGGCAAACTTTCAAATAGTCGGTTGTATAAATAAGATAATCAATTTTCGTGCTTTGTAAGTAAAGAATAAGAACGTTTGTCTAGGTAGGGAGTTCGAATCCCGACAACCTGTTATTTTCTTCTAATAACAATAATTTATTTAAGATGTTGATTCTTATACTGTGATTAATTGATTGTACAGAAAAATTATTTATTGACCTGTTCTTTCTACATTATTAATATAATTTTATTAAATAAATTACTTTATATTTGAACTTTTTAATAAGTTAGTGCTTGCAGATTCAACACGAGTATTATAAGCCATTCGGTATAAAATAAAACCTAAAATCTGTTAAAATAAGGTAACCCTGTCATTTGTAATTTTACAGTAATTTATTATACCATGCACAAAGTAGCATACATGAAGTAACAATTAACCAGAATATCAAGAATTTACATGAGGTTAACATAATTAATTGTGTGCTGTATTTAAAGACATTTAAATTTATTTCAAGATATTTTAAAATGAAATTTTATCCCGGTTCATCATAACTAATTTTTAAATCCTATACAGCTTACAAGTTAGTACAAAACAATTTTAATTACTTCCGAAGCTTGTAATGCCATATAGCTTTTATTCAGAACAGATGCAGAACAAGTTGCCTAAGATACAGGGATGAGACAATTCTGTTGGAAAGTACGTCAGTCAGTAAAATGTACGCGTAGTAAAAAATGTCAATTTTGTAGGCTTGAATTTGTTCTATACTTTTCATACAGCTTCCGAAAAAGAGAAAAAATCTTACAGCATATACGCAAATTATATGCTTTTCTGCACTTTAGATCAAGTCTAAATATTAACTATATAAATTTTATGATTATATATTGTGATCATAGCAAATGAGTTTTTTTTAAGAGTAGTAGGATGTATTACTGTTATACCTTACAAAATTTTGTTCTAGAATCATCTAAAGTACTTAAAAAACTATAATAACGATTTCTCTTATTGTTATTATTTTATATTGAATTAAAAAATTTCTTTTTAATAAATATTTCTTAATTTAATAAACTTTTGAAACAACAAACAACAGCTAATTCAATTTACTTTGCTTTTAAATTACACGGCTACGGTTCATGCGATCACGTTGCGGCCCGGAAGTCTCCACATTACTCAGGGGGGCGTGGCTTTGCACTAATTAACGGTGAAGAGACTGCAATTACTGCAGTGCGCGGGAAAGTGCGTCGCGCTGCCGCACAATCACGGTCAAAGGTCACGCGGGAAAGCTTGCCACGATTTTGTCAATCAACGGTACATCAAATTTGTAGTGGAAATATTTGGTAAGGTTAATTTTGTAATACTTTTTTATAGTTCATTATGTCAGTGCGTTTTATAACTATTACGATATTCGCAATCAGTTTTAATTATAAATTAATGAAACTTTATATGTAATCTTATTGAACAATGTTTTTATAGTGTTGCAAAATTATTTCAATTTTTAATTAAAGTGATATGTTGAAATGATGGTAAACAATTACTCAATACAAATAAAACGCATGTTGATAAAATATTGATATTTAACAATGGTTTATTTAAATAAAAGGTAACAAACTGAGAAACCTATTCAAAACGTGTCATCTATAGTGCATTTGTATGAATAAATTTTTTTCTTATAATCAAGAGTTCCTTTATGAAATTATCCTTGTATTATTATCGGATACAGTGATTTAGAATCAGTGAAATCTTTGTTTAAAATATACTTAAAATGTGTCATTTGAAGTTTCCAATACATCAAAATTATATGTGCAGTATTTAAGGTTGACGATATTAATACACAATAAAAAGGCCTTTATTTATTTAAACAAATAAATAAACATTATTATAATTTTTCTGATTTTTAACTCGCAAGGACACAGAAATTTTGTAATTTCTTCGCCAAGTGTACTAGTGCAAGAGAAATTTTTTTTTTGCTGTTGCTCACCAAAGAAATATTAAAACGTAAACGAAGTAGACACTTTTTGTTTATTTGAGTGTACAAAACTAAAGTGTTACTCTCATTTTTTACAAAAATTAGACTTGAGTGACAGTTTATTGGAAAGTTTATCGTCCAACGGTAAAACGATTTGAAGATCAGTCTTTTTTGTGGACGCTTTCATACCTTGGATGTGTACATAATAAGAACAAAAATTATTTTAACCAGTCAGAGTAATTGTTACTTTCTTTCTCATTTAAAATAATATGTAAAAAGATGCAGCCTATTCTACCTTGAAATTGACTTGATGGAAAACGTGCAAATTGAACTAAAGTACAATGTTGTGCTTATAGTTGGAATGTGTACTGTCTTACTTACTGTTAATTTTTAACCTTACTAATTAATTCTTCATCAAGCAATTTACAAACGACATTCCTCCACGATTTAATTTCAATTGTAATTTTTATTTTAAACTTGTATGATTCTTCAAATTAAATTGTTGTATTTAATTATTTAATTTATTTATTATTTGTATTTAATTATTTTATTTATTTATTTATTATTTGTATTTATTTATTTATTTAATACTGTGTACTCTTTTTTTAATTAAATTATTATGTTATATACTTCATATACTAATAAGACTTTCAAGATTTATTCTGAAATGTAAAATTAAAAATGTATTAAGTCCTATTTTCTAAAAATGTCATCAGATTTTATTGACATATTTTATTCTTTATATTTTGCTAATTATATTGATTAATTCCATTTAGTTTTCATTTAAAAAAAATTCAGTGTTTTTAAACTGTTCCTGAAAACTTATTTTACTAAATATTTTGTTCTTTAAAATAAAATTAATTTATTTTTTTTTAATTCATGTGTATGCTATTAGTATTAATAATTGCTAACTAATTTGTATAGTGAATATTTTTTTTTAATAAAGGTTTCGAAAAGTAAAAAATAATTCATATTATTTAAATATAAAAGTAACAACACATTTTATTAACGCCATATAATAATACAATAATAATAATAATATTAATTAAAATGAAATAACAATGAAACACAAATTATTTAAATAATTTATGGGAAGTATGAACTCTTGAAGGATGGGAACGCGGTGCCGTACACCCCAAAGATGGGGTGTGAGGCAGCCCTTCCTTGGTGGGGTGATGGGTACTGCTGCGAATAGCTTGCTGAGGATGGTTTGGGGCTAGCCGTCTGCTCGGACAAGCTAGGAGTGGTAGGGGTGGGCGTGGACACCGCCCCGGTCATGCCTCCCTGGCCTGCTCCGTTGTAGCTCAGCTTCACCGCCTCAGGTGCCACGGAAGGTCCCGCGGTGCCGTACACAGCTGAGGAGTAAGCATTAGCAGCGCCGCCGGTGTATCCGACGGGAAGCTTTTGAGAATCAGAGCTAACTGGAGAGTAAGAAAGAGGTAAAGTATTGTAATTATTAGAAGCAGAATTATAGTTATTAGAGGTGTATGTAGAAGGGGTGTTATAGTTATTGGATGCTGCGATGTAGGTAGCTTGAGAGGGAGAGATGTACGTGTTACCGGATGACGACGAGGAGGTAGTGGGAGACTGCTTGGTGTTCTCCACTACGATAGGGGAGGCGTGAGTTGGGGTGGCGTACGTGGGTTTGGAGTTCTCGTACAAGTCAGGAGACGACCCTGCATTGTAGGTGGAGCTCAGTTTTGTCTCAGTGGATGGGAGAGGTGATTTAAGAGCACTGTAATCCAATAATCCAGAAGATTTCAGGGCACTATAATCCAGAGGTGCAGATTTCAAAGACCTGTAATCCTGGGGTCCAGTTTTCAAAGAGCTGTAATCTAGAGGACCAGTTTTTAAAGAACTGTAATCCACGGGTCCAGCGTATCTTCCGAGGCCAGCAAGGTTGGTAGAAGCTCCTCCTAGCACTCCAGCGCCGATATTGCCAGCACTGTAGCCTCCGTACGCGCTGTACAGACCTCTGTTGTTGAGGTTGAGTAGTCCTTGAGGACCATAACCGGCACCAAACACACCACTTGATCCGAATCCTCCCCCTCCGTATCCTCCCCCTGATCCATACCCAGCACCGTTTCCAAATCCACCAAATCCTCCTAATCCACTGCCATATCCACCAGAGTAGAGTCCAGGTCCTCCGAGTCCAGAAGTGAAGTCAAGTCCTTGTTGAGACCCGAGTCCAAGACTGTCTGCGAATATTCCACCGTGCATGGATGACGCACTTCCGAGGATTCCCCCAAATCCTGGTCCTCCATAGCTGCTACCGTATCCCCCGCCGTGGTATCTTCCTCCGAGTCCTCCATATCCACCGCCGCCGCTTCCCTGGGCCATCAGGAGCGCCAATTCAAGGTTGCCATACCCTGCAGCACCAACTGGTCCCCCAATACCAAACGCACCACGCTTCACTTTACGTTGTTGATCATTATTTAATGATTTTGCAAATACACTTGCAATTATAAATATAACACAAATGACACTTTTATTAAAATGATACATCTTTACTGATTGATGTTAGATTGAATACTGAATGTTGTTTCAAAGTATCAGTTAGCTTATATACTGCTCATCCATTCTCTGTTAGGGGGCGTTATCCTTTCACTGTTGTCTCCTTTCTCAACATTTTACTATCATTGTCATGATGAATTAAAAAAAGTAAACAAAGGATGGTTCGTCCTCTAAGTCACGGGTAGCGGGCCTTGACCCTCCCTGCCTCACTGGATGCTTGGAGAAAGATACTGGACCCGCCCCTCCGGGGAATCAGGCCACTTGTATTGACACGTCCAGCATTCTCTAGCCATTCTTCACAAGGCGGTACTGTGAGTGTCCATTACACCCCGTAATACAATAGCAGAGAAAAATATATCATAGAACAGTTCCCAGTGGAGTCGTGTTCAATTATTGTGCGAATTAAGTAGCGCGGAAAACGTTATTTGATTCATCTAAAGAAAATATAATCACTAAATTTTATTTTGCTCTTTTTAAAAGTTAACAAATTTAAAAAAAAAGTTTTAATTGTATTTTTAAATGTATTCAATTAAAGTATCTAATTGATATTATATTAAATGTAAATAACCAATGAAAGGTATCAGATTTTTAAGGGCCGTGAGATACCGTCAGTGCAGTATAATGGTTAGTGAAATTATTTTTATCAATGGAGGTTTAAGATTTGAATAAAAAGGTGTAGTACTAATAAAATATTTTAGTTGTTTAAATTTAATGCTAAGTTCAATTTTAATTGCATTACTTTTTTTCCTCATATAATGCTATCAACTATTAACAGTTGAGTTACTCGTCATGTAATAGCGAATAATTTTATTTTTTATAGTTTCAAGTGAAACATTATTTGCAAGGCTAATTAAATATTATTACTTTGTAAATTTTCGTACAAAACATCTGACGAAAATTTCTTTTACTCTCCAATAATTAAACTAAATATTTTTTACGGATTCATGGTAATAGTTAAAACATATAGTTACAGTTAAGACCTTGTACTTGAAAAATAAGAAGAAAAAAATCTTCACACAGAAAGTAAGAAGCCGATACAATGGCCAGCAATGACGAGGTATTATCTGTAACAATTAGCTCCGCCAACAATGCCATACGGCTCTACCCAGCATGACGTTTAACTCATTTTCATGCATGCCTCTGACAATTGATTCCAGTCAGCTGATTGGCTAAAAGACATGCACCGTACGTCTGACATCGAGCTACCAATGACATGAGCTCATTAACCTGGTGATTGATTAATGCTGCTTTCCTATCATCAACAGAGGTTGACATAACTCCTCAACATAAAATATCAGCATGCGCATAAACGCTCTGACGTCCAACTTCAACGCTTAATTTCCTTATGAACTCGGACATATCGATCAAATGCAGAAAATGAACAGGTTTTACAATTCAAAAATAAGATACCTTTTTTTTTAAAAAATAAAAAAGAAGAAAAAAAGAAAAAAAGGGGCTGTTTTTAATAAAAAAAAATATTGAAGTGTAAAATAATGACATCTTAGGCCCTGTTGTCAATTATGTCACCTCGTGCATGATGCCAGAGTTGCATGGTATTTAAAAAAATATTGGTTCCTGGACTCAGTAAAATCTGTACATATATATTTTTTTCATTTTAAATTCAAATTATGCAGGTTGTCTATTGCAATTATAATAAACACTACTTTTCATAGCTAATAAATTTAATGCCTACAGTCTTAAAAAAATTGGCATATATATGATAGCCATCTTTTTTATTTAAGTTTTAAACATAATACACAAATGAAACTTGATCAGTTGGATCGTATTGCATGAGAAAGCTTACAGACTGCATGGCGTCTTAGAAGAGTTTGATAATACAAAAGTAATAAAAAATAAACTTCTATCATTGATAATAATATTCTCGTAACGTCGCTTTTTATCAATAACATAATATCAATAAAATAAATATGAATTGCATTTTTTGTACATATAATATAGAAATGTTTGTTGCTGGGTAATATTTATTTTATTGTCTGCGTGATTATTTTTACATTTTTTTGCAAAAATGATATTTTAAATAAGCGTATAAAATTGTGCATTTGGATTAGATTCTGAATTCAGATTTTTCCGAATATAGGAAACATTTCTTTAAAAGAAAATTTAATTATAACGTCAAAATTGAAGTGTCACTGTCTGATTTTCTGGGCGAGTTGAAGAAAGAATTTGCCTGCCGACTTTGATGCGCAAAATGTTTGAACGTAGCATAACTTGCCATGCGCTGTTTAATTTGTATAATAAAAAACCTAGCAGATTCTAAATTAAATAACAATTCTATCAAATTGAAATTGTTTATTAATTGTTATTTATTTTAATTATAATTTTTATTATAATTAATACTTATTTCCAAATACTTTTTTGAACGCCCAAAATATTTTAGCGCTGTTAAAAAAACTGAGTGGAAATTTTTACAACTAAATAGTCAAATTAAAATACTATAAATTATTGTATATTTTATTTTATATCATAATTTGGTTGGTTGAATGTTAAAATAAAAAAATTCCTTGACCTTGTATGAAACGATCTTCCAGATTTTTAATTATTTGCGTTTTTGCACTAAATTTTTATAAAATAATACTAAACTTAAACATTATTACTAATAAAATGTAAATATAATACATAAAATTTATTATATTTTATTTCCATGAATCGGAATATAACTTTAGATATACCGGAAGTAAGCACTAATTTTCTCAGTATCAGAGTTCTTTGAGACCATTTCATTGAACTCAACTTCAACTCTATATAGACTGTCATAACGTGTTATAATTAATATAATTGTATCAATAAGAAAGTAAATCAAAAATAAAAGAAATCAGCATTTTGGTGGAAATAAAAATGACATCTGGTGATCTTTTTAGAGCTTTTGGGAATAGCTTTGCTATTAAAATTTGATCACAGAAGTTTCTCTTTTGAAATAAAACTAAAGTTGCTATAGTTATTTCCTATATATTATATAGTAAAATAAAAAGCTAATTGTTTGTTTTTTATCATTTATTATATAAAACATAGTACATTTAAAATTTATTTATTGTAATAGTTTAGAAAGCAATCATTTATGCATGAGCATACAATAGTTATTTAATTGCTTCTCTTTTTCAGTCTATAAATAAATGTCACTAACAATACTACATGCTCTAGATTGTTTTTATAACAAATTCCAAAATTTAGTTAAATTTCAATAACACGACAATTTCAATTTCTTAGTATAATTTCGTAAATATACGATCAATTCCAGAAGTAGCCGAAAATAAATAATTATATCAAACTTGAAACTTAGAAAAGATATTAATAATGGCAGAAATCCATTGGAAATTTAATTATGACTTTTCATTTTTTGACTTTCGGAGGTGAGTTTGCGAAGTTTTAGAAGTTTAATGTTGTTAGAAAGAGTCTTTATATATTTCCTGCTACTTTCGGGAGTATTTTTACGTTTACTGAAATGTAGGGATGTATTAAAATTAATATGACTCGAAAAATTGGTAACTTTTTTCTGACATTTTCAAAAATTAATTTTTCTATTAATATTTTAGAGATGGAATTAGGATATTTAATTTTTAATACTGATATTTAGCACCCTCCCTTTCCAAGTATAGGTATACTATTGATGACTACTGAGCCAACAAAAAATATTTAACACAGCCTATTGTAAATTTTATTTTTATAGCCCCCTTAGGGTATGCAACTTCTTCTACGCCTTATTTATGGAGAAACTTTAATGCCTGCATAAAAATTTATGTGACAACAAATTTCATTCGCTATCCACATTTTATGATCAATATTTCTTTTAGGCATATAACTATCTTAAAACAAATAATATAAAAGAAATTGCATAAGCTAACATTTCATAATTTAACATATTTCCTTACTGTCTACCCTCTGTTTACCGGCGTGTACTTGAGTCTTGAAAAGCTCGATGTGACGGATGAAGGATTAGCTGCCTGAGTGGAGGGCTGTTCTTGATAACTAGCAGGCTGGCTGGACGGCTGAACTTGCTGTTGAACATTCTGCTGCGAGTGTTCGGCACTCTCAGGTCGGTTTACATGCTGGATAAAAGTGGGCGGGGCCTGAGAGTAGACCACGCTCTGTTGAGGATGCTGTTGGGGTTGTACGTATTGTTGTTGCTGGGGTGGTACATATTGTTGTTGCTGGGTTTGTGTGTATTGTTGTGGTTGTTGTACATACACTTGTTGTTGCTGTTGTTGTTGAGGCTGTACATATTGTTGAGGCTGCTGAACATACTGCTGCTGTTGAGGTTGTACATACTGTTGCTGCTGCGGTTGAGGTTGTACATATTGCTGCTGCTGGGGTTGAGCAAACACATGCTGAGGCTGTGCATATATAGGTTGCTGAACAGCCTCTTGTTGTTGAGGAGCCACATACTGTACGCCAACTTGTTCAGGTTGAGCTGTCGGGGTATGAATTTCAGCAGTACTAGAGCTTGGAGGGGCGACCTGAGTAACTTCGGAAGTTCCTCCTTCACTAGCAGGTAAAGGTGTGGCCGCTAAAATAGGTTGTTGTGTGAATTGAATTTTATCAGGGTTAGATTCAATTTCATATTTACCATTTTTAAATATGTAAGTTGGTGTTCTTGGAGGATTATAAGGTAATGGTGCACCAAATGAAGGACCTTGGAAGGTATATTGTTGAGCATTAGATTGTTGTGGAGCGTAACTAGGTTGAGGTTGATACACTTGTTGACCATAACCAGTGCCTACCTGTGGACTGAATCCTCCTTGTTGATAACCTTGGGAAGAAAATCCACCCCCTTGTGGAGCAAAACTACCCCCTTGAGGACTATAACCTCCCCCTTGTTGCCCAAATCCACTCCCTGGTTGACTGTAGAACGACCCTCCTTGCTGGTTGTAGAAGTTGCTACCTCCTCCGGACCCTGATGGTGCGAAGCTGGCTTGCGGACCGAACGGTGGAGGCGAGAATATGTTATACTGACCCCCTCCTTGGTGCTGCTGCATCAAGGCAATCAGCTGTTGCAGGTCTGTTGTGTCAGCATGTGAGTTCTGGTACTGCGAGGAGAACGGACGGAACGAAGGTGCCTGCTGTTGTGGCTGCGACTTAATGGCGTCGAGGGCGACCTGCTGCTGGTGCTGTTGGGCGAGTACCTGCTGCGAGATCTGCTGATGGTCCACCTGTTGGTGACCCTCGGTGGGGGCGGCAGTGCTTACCACGGGGGTGGCCGTAGACGCCTCCGCTACTTCAGTAGGGGCGGCAGTAGTAGTAGTAGTAGTTGTTGTCGTCGAGGTAGTGGTGGGGGCCGCGGTGGTCCTCGAGGGCATCAGACGGTTGAGACGCGGCCGGTGTGAGGGCCGGTGGTTCTCGGGGAGGGCCGCAGCTGTCAGCCCGGCGAGCACGCACAGCAGCCACACCTGAGGACAGTCGTAGTGTTAATGACATCCTTTATCAGTACATGGAAAAAATATTGGTCAACGTAATCCATGAAATGAAATTTGAAACATCAAAATAGCAATAGAAGATGAGTTCTCCATCATTAATTCTTCTTTTTTCCCAGGAAATTATCAATTCAAATAAGTTTGCTTTCAAATGAGCAATAGTATAGTAATCAAGCAAAAAGTTTAGAGAATGTTGAATGTCTGATTTAGATTGCTGTAATTTTAATTCATAATGAACAGTTCAAATTATGGTAGTGCAAAGAATATTTTGCTAAAGATAAACATTTTTCAGTTTCTTTTTAATTGACGTGACTTAAAATAACTCGTATTTTTCAGTAAACTCTATATACGTCATAAGTAATTTTCAATATTTAAAAAGAATCCTTGACTAGAGATGAATAAAAAAAAGCACAGATCAAGATACAATTAAATTTATCATTGTGTTACTTTTGTATCTTGAGCTCTTTTAACCAAAGAAAAATTCATTTTATTTAGTATTTTTACTACAAAAGTAAATAACATGCCAAAACATTTTTTGCTCTATACATAATGTCATAAACAAAAATAAATGCAGATATGATTAATGAGGTTGAATAAATTCAATCAAACTGTCAGCACATGTTATTGATAGAAACGTAAGGTTAAGCAATACTCAGCGAGCGTGTGAGAAAGCAAAAAAATTATAATCAAATTATGAATAAATCAATTGAAGAATTTCCCAGTCTGTTGGGATTTGCTCGTTTTTTTATGTAATAATAATGAAACAATCTGACTGTGTTACAAATCTGTATACCATGCACCATTAAAGACAAAGGCATGCAGTATAAAACTTCAAAAAGGTTGAAATTTTTGTAAAATATGCAAATTTTAACTCAAATGATTACTTTTTTTTTAAATATATAGTAGTGTAAACTTATAGTCAATAAAAGAATGAAAGCAAAATTCAAGCTTAGATTGAAAATGAAAAGTGTACAAAAAAACTTTCAGGTCATGAACTATTTAAATGATTTGTATAGTTCCGACTTTTTATTCAAGTTACTTTTAGCTCTCATACTGTATATAAATACATTTACATAACACTTTAACACTTTATAAAAATTTCATGCACTAATTAAAAACACACAAAAAAGTAGCAGCATTCCAACACAAAAACGAAAAGAATTCTAATAAAACTTCCTAATTACACAATAAAATAAAATTTAATCACATAATTTTTCCAATTAATCACTTAAAATAATTTAAAACAATACTAACCATGTAGCGCATGGTGCTAGAAGTTTGCAGATAATGACAGGTGGATTAGATTGCAGCGATGCTATATAGCCCCTGGTACCTCCCGTCCCCTCCACTATCGTCTAGAAGATGGAGAATCCATGGTTCTTGCTCAGGGAAAGGACATTCAGGTAAATCACAAACATTAACTTCATTAGCACCTCTGCATAACGAACCCTTTCACTGCAACCTGCACCTTACTGCATTGTTTGAACATGTCCTCGGAACATGTGTCACATATATATGAGAAAATAGACTTTACAAAAATAATATAACTCTACTAACTTTTTTTCTTTGTTAAAATAGACAGCGTGTGAAAAAGCAAAAGTGTTATTAGCGTCTATTTCCGCTGCAAACAAAGTTTACTATAATAGGAATGAAAGCAAGTAGAATTGTTTTGGAAAGTGATTTTTTTTTCTTTTATACAATCTTTTAGTTACGCACACAATTAAAGTTTATAATAGCTACAGAAAATCAGTCAAGTGAAGATATACTAAGAAGAATGTTGATGGAAGATTTGACACTTTAAAAAAATTGGCTGCTGTCTCTTTTTCTTGGTGTTTGCTTCAATGATTTAAAGCAGGATTTATAACAATACTTCTCTAGCCAATTTTATGGAAATTTGTTACTCATTGTTTAGCTCATTTCCTTGCTGTCCGGTAACAACGGTCCAGTGAAAGGTGGAATGTGAGAGATCTACTTGATGGTATAAATGAGGAGGACTTAAGGCTTGGCTGGACAAACCGAACTGCAGCTTACGGTGTGGGTATATCAGCAAAAACCGCAGCCAGGAAATGTAATCGCATCAAATTGCAGCTAAGTTGTAATAAAATGTAATATAGTTCCATGTTTTAATTAGGAATGTTATATACTTTCTCTTTAATTACATTTCTTTTTAGATTAATAAAGCTTTATAGTACAATTTAGTAATTAAGTTTCCTTAATTAAATATAAAACTTCAGTTAATTACTACTTTTACGTTAAACTAAATTATTTAGCGCTACATTCTATATTAAATATAACTATTATATTTAAAAAAGGTAAAGGATTAAAAATTTATACACATCAATAAATTTATATAACAAAATACACATTTATTTGCGGTAACAAGGTAATGTGAATATATACACAACAGTAAAGGCTTATAACATCAGCCCCATCAGAGAAGAAGAGAAAGACTAGTGGAATACGTTACACATACACACATAATCAAACACACTGCAGCTTACTGACGATAAGTAATACCAGATGCAGTGCGGTACGTTGCTGGCTGAGCAGAGTACTGCTGGGTGTAGGTAGCACTAGGGGAAGCCACGTACTGCTGGCTCCTCAGCTGGGAAGCCAACTGATACTGTTGGGGCTGAGCCACGTGGTACTGCTGGGCCCTCAACTGGGGCTGAGCGTAATACGCCTGTTGTTGAAGCAGAGCCGCCTGGTGGGGGTTGTAATAAGCTTGCTGAGGGTAGTACTGAGAAGCCTGAGCGTATGCGGCAGGGTGGGCAGAGTAGGCAGCAGGATGAGCATAGGCAGCCTGTTGGTAAGCCTGAGGATGCTGAGCATAGTATTGCTGAGGAATGGCATGCTGGGCAAGGTAAGCTTGCTGTTGGTAAGCACCAGGGTGTGCGTAGTACTGCTGTTGAGGCTGAGCGTAGTAGGCCTGCTGGTGAGCGACCACGGAGGGCTGAACGGAGTACTGCACGGCGGGCTGGGCCACGGCGTACTGCTGATGAACCACTTGCTGTTGCTGCGTCTGCACCGTGGGCTGCACGTTGATGGGGGTCACCACCCCGCGCTTGTCCTTCTCCCCTGCAGTCTGTTGAGACTGCTGATGATGCTGTTGTTGGACGTTGTGGTTCACGGGGGCTTCAGAACGAACCACGGCCAGCACGGCAAGGCAAACGACCTGTAAGAATGGACACGTTAGAATTTTGCAGACAAAATTAGATTTTTTCCTGATACTTTAAAATTTTAATATCATACAGTTCTTCAAATAAGTTAAGGAGCTAAAAAACACTGCATGTTTGACAGAATTTATCTTTATAGTCAACAATTACAATTAACTCTTAAATTAGAATGAGAATATGAAATAGATTGATCTTCCATCACAAATAGAATCATGGTACATAATTCTTATTTCTTAAATTTGATAAATCTGTATTTCCGATTCACATTACCCTGACATTTTTTAGCTGAAGTTAATGAATAAATTATTATATCAACCATTACATTGATTGTATCTTATAATTCAAAACAGCACCAAAATTGTATAAAATTTTTAATAAAAATTATTAGAGACGAGTTAATTTACTTTTTCAACTTACATAAATAAAATTAATAACATATTACTGTAACAACAATGCAAAGTAAGCAAGCCTGCATAAAATATAGATTATTTCCGAGTGATTGAGAGTGCCCCGTCACCCGGACAGAAGTGATAAGCCGGTTGACATGCCTCAGTGACTCATGTGAACTTGGTCTATAACGTGTTACTGAAGATTATGCAAATTAGAGAAATTATACAGATCGGGTTATCGGAGAAAGTAAATTAGGTTACAAAAATTAAAACATTTAAAGATGGATATGTAATGAACACCAATCAGAATTCGACTGAATTAATTACTAAAAAATATTTTTTTTAATGAACGAGCAAAGAGATTTTCAATAATAAAAAAAATGAACTTTAATCTCCTGTTAACAACTTTATAAATTAATGATAATTATTGCAATTTAAAATAATTATTAAAAACGAATTTAATGCTAAATTGCATGTGTTATTAATTTGTCACCTAAATTCCATAAAAAAATTATTTCATCAATAAGAATTAAAACACTGTAAATCCATTAACCTTGAAATTTGAAAATATCTTTATCACGAGTTAAAGGTTAAATTATTGATGCACTGTAAATTGGAGTAAAGAATTTTTATCACTGATATATCCATGTAGATAAGCTAATTTTTGGTGAGACTCTTACCAAGGTCCTCATGTTGTTTCAGGTGCAGAAGTAGACTACTCGGAGAGGAAGGTAGAGAGCGAATGATGCTGTGATCGACACACACGTCACTATTTATACCTCGGCACGCACTTTCGCGTGTTACGTCCTGCGGGAGAAGGAGGAGGAGAATATTAGCGCCCAAACAAGATCCCCTCCATGCAAGGCCAAGGCGACTCCTCCTTCATCCAGTATGTGGATTATAAACTATTTTCGCTTTCGTTTTTTATTATTGTTAACCTCTTATAGTCATCAAAGAAATCATTATATGATACATTTAATCAAGAGGCACTTACCTCCTACTTCTCTGTCTTAACTATAATATTGTGTGGCTTTCTCTGTATATTATGAACTTCTTGCATGTATTCTTGTTAACCCCTGAAGGGATTTATCTGCCTCCATAGTTATTATATAGGAATGAGGGTAAATACTAGCTATAGGCGTGGTTTAATTTGTCTCTCTCTGTTGTTGTTGCATTTTTAATTTTTTTATATACATTGATATATTGCCTTTAATAAATATTTTGTGAAATTAATGATAATTTAAAAATTTACTGATCTCTCTTTTTTTTTTTACAATAAATTTAAATTATTTTGGGTATTGGCACGCGAGTGGGTGGTCGGTTTCCTTGGCATGGAAATTTGGCACATTCTGACAGCAAAAATGTCGTGAGTTTCGTGACCAGGACTGACCAGACCGGTGCTGTCATTCATTTTATCATAAATCGTCTGCCTTGTTTGTCTCAATTGGCTGCTTTCCACGGACCGAATCAACAATAGATTTAGAAAGTGATCGCAAAAAATTACTATTGTATAATTGAAATCCAATATCGTGTTGTATTCAATTGATTATAAATGCATTTTTAAAAATTTACATCACGATTGAATAAAATTTAATAGTAAGACAGATATTACTGCATGCAAACTGTGGTAGGGCTCAATGATTATTTGCAATATAAAAAAAAAATCATTTTTTGTAAGTGATTCATGTTTTGTTGCTTTCAAAATAAATTTCTTAAAATAAAAAATCAGTTAGATGTTTGTATTGTTATTGAAATTATTAGTAATCTTTATATTTGTCGTATTTAATGCAGCTGTATCCGTGTTGGAGAAATCAATAGACGTATCATAACAATGAATAAGCATGATTGAAACATCAGATTATTTATTTTGTAAAGTCAAGTACAGGAGAATTTTGTTGTACAGTCATTTGCATAAAAAACGAAATTGTTATACGCCTATTTTTAGCCATTTTTTTGTTAATCTATTTCAAGGTAAGAGCTAATATAAATAATATATTTGTATTAATTTATTATCAGAATATGACCTTTAGAGCAAATGGAGCTACTTTTATTGTTATTGATAACAAAAAATTAACACAAATACACCTAATAATAATATTCAGTGGGTGTGAGAAATTTTAGAATTTAAATACTATAATGTATCTGCAAGGTTTGTTCGTAAATTATACGCGTACATATGAATATAAGAATCAAGAATCAGATTTTCCTTTACAGATGGTTCGTCTAATTTTTTATTTACAAATTAATTAATAATTCTTCATTTGCGAACAGAGCAGACCTATTAAATGCAAAGGTGCAATGGAACATTTTTTTTTTTTTTTTTTTTTTTTTTTTTTTGTGATTCAGAAATTAGTCTTATAAATTATTTTCTTTCGTTTTTCATTATATTCTTGGAATTAAAATTCCAGTGAAAATTTCACAAAATTTAACTAACAATTGTAATTTAGTTCATAAAATTAGTGGAGTTCATTGATCTCAAATAAATACAACAATCAACACAACTAATTCGTCTCTTTTTTACTGCAGTAATAAATTCCCCAACTTTCTCTGATCATAAAATATAAATTTGGATGAAATCATTCTTCATATAACAGTATATTTTGTTAAGTGTTTTCCCGTGTTTAATTTGAGAAGCTGAATTACAAATCAAAATGTCGTATAAACTGAGATATGGAAATAATTTATCACAGAGTTTTCATAATATCATCGAATTTTAAAAGCAAGCTTTATAAATTTTTATTGAAAATTTATTATTATAATATCACGTGAAAATAATCAAGATTTTGAATTTCTTACATCGTAATTAAAAATATTCGGATGATAATATACAAAGTTTGTTTGGCTTGATGTATAAATTTTTTTTAAGAAATTCTTGAAATAAACGAGCGAGTAAGTAAGTATAGACTTTTCTTATTTCTGAGCTTGTAAACATAATTATATCATTAACTTCTAAGATAATAAACATAATCAAAGCGAAAGCTAAATAAAGACATTTAAGTTTTAACAGCTGAAGATATATTGTTGTGTGTATATTATAGAAAATTATATGGACAATTACATTACACTGTGTTCAAAGCATGTACATTTATGACTAAGAGGGCAGTTATAAATGAGAGCAGACGACTTTAGAAATTAGAGGTCTTCAGTGGAGAAGTTAATTAACATCAAGTATTTCTCACCAGTCAGTAAAAGTATTTCTTGGCAATTACATTAAAACAGAAGTAATTAATTTACCTAGGATTAATCTCAGTTGATTGAGATCTCAAAATCGATCCCCTTGATTTTTATTGAGATTTACAGGGGACTTTATACTAGCTATATTAATGAGTGACATAATGTCACCTATTAGTATAGAACTATTGTTATAAACCGCTTGAATTACACAAATCATAAGCGATTAACACTCGATTTTTTAAAATTTATTTCATTCAAGTCCTTTTTTACAGAAATTTTACATTTATGACTCCGAAGTTAACTGAGATTAATCGTTGCAACAGAATGGAAAAGTCTGTTCATTTGCATTCTTAACTGCACCAATACAACATTTAATTTGTAATTTATTAATGATTTTTCTAGGCAAATCAATTGATATTTCAACTCAGAGGAGCAAAAATGCCTCATTATTATTTTGCTGAATTTTGTTTCAAACATTTTCATAACTTTACTTCATAACCGTTTTAAATGTTTTCCTACCTTTGTAAGTGGTTTTAGGGCCATTTTAAATAAATTCAATGCAATAAATTTCATCATTTTTTTTAGATACAAGATTGTGTTTACACCTCAATGAGCTAAAGCTCGAGAAGAGGGAAAAAGTTTTGTTTAGTATCTGAAATAGCGGATAAACAAAGAGTAAGACAACATATTAAAATACAGTTTATTAATATTACTTTAAATTAGCATGCAGTTGCATAATTTAGATGTAATTTTTTTAATAGTTAATCTGGAATAATAAGAAAAAAATAGAGAAGAAAAAAACAACATAATTTTGTATATTACTCTAATAAAAAAAATCTTCCCAAAACGTTTCAAATTTATTATCGACTTTATTATTTGGCTTTAGATTGACCTGTCCTTATAGGTCAACTACTATAGGTTATACTTCAACATATATCATGTACATGGAAAATATGACTGTAGGAACAAATGGAATTAATAAAAGAATTTTGAATTTTTGAACTTTGAATTTATATAAAGATCTTATTGCTATAAATCTAAAAGTTCTGATACATTCAATAGGCATGCAAGTACAAATTTAATTGCGGTGTTAGAAATTATGGTGTAAAATAGTTATCAAAGTTGAATTTATACGATACAAAACATTAATAAAAATTAAATAGTTATTTCTGCGTTTACATTATTTTACTTTGTACTGACTTTTGTTAATTTCTGCATTTACATTATTTTACTTTGTATAATAGATAATACTGACTTGTGAGACGCTGAAGTAATGAAGTGATGCAACTTTTCATTCAGCTATTATGTTATCAGTTATCACTCTTATCAACTGTCATTTTTATGGTCAAGCATGCTGGTTGTCAAGATGTGATAATAGCTACTCTCCCATACTGTCTGTGTAAAATATAGACATCAAGACATCTGGTGTAAAAAACACTTATTTATTGGAAAATAAACACATTTGAGATGCAGTTTTATGTCCACATGCTTCATGAGTTTAATGAACTTTAATGTATTTAATTTACTGTATGACAGAATTTTTTTATGTTAAAAAGTTTTAATAAAATACGAATGCAAATTTGTTTGCTTTAATTGAAGTCTCAATCGATCATCATCTATAAAAATGTATAAATTAATAATAATTATTTAGATTATAAATGAAAGGTTTGATTGTAGAGCGATAAATAATAATAGCTTTTACAAACATTTTATAATATATTATACAGAATAATTAAAGATAATATGAATCATTTTTCCAAGTAGAACACATTAAAGAACTTCCGTTACTATAGCAATTACTTAGAAACTCTTGTCATATATTTTTTATCCATTATAATTTCCCTTTAAGACTTTTTTTTATTATTTTCATCTTAAAATCGTCGTTATAACAGAGATGGTATAAAAAAGCGTATGACTTTCAGGCAGTCCGACCCGTGCGTGACTTGCAGCCCTGCGACCGCCGGTGTGACCGCCGGCCGGAGCGCGAGGTGGAGTCACTTTCACGGCCAAGGAGCATCTGTACAGGGCGGGGCAACATCTGGGTCACTTGCGTTGGAGGAAAGTCCTTTCTACATTCTACCTTTCTCCCATCCACCCCTCAAACGTGTCAACTTTAGTCGGTAATTCTATCATATATATAATTTTTTTTATTAAATAAATAATTATAAAAGCAATATAATATCTTGACCTGAATTTTATACATATATTAATTTTTGATACCTAATAATGACTTTCCATTAAAATTAATACCTTTTGTGTATTTTTAAATTTCTATATAGAAATAAATTTTCTATGGTCATATTTTGAATTCCTTTCAGTAGGAATATTAATTATAAAAAAAAATAGAGGCAAAGGTTATTTTTATATAAAAATATTTATTAATACAAATAATACATTAATAGTTTGGCGATGATGTAGTCTTAATGAAGTGTGGGAGGGTGAACAAATATGATACATGATAATTTAATGGGACGATGACTTATGATGAGAGGTGGTTGACTTTTCAGTTACTGGACGAGGTGGCCCGCTTTTGGTTGGTTGCTGTGAAGCCATAGCCACCATTGCTGATAGATCCAGAAGTCGATGACGCGCTGGTTGCGCTTCCACCGTGAGCTCCAAAGGTCGCAGGTCCGACCTTGGAGGGTGATGCTACTGAGGCTTGGCCAGGGTAGCCACCTGCACCTGAGTATCCTCCAAGACCACCAGCCCCGAGACCGTTTGATCCGTACCCTGCAAGACCACCTGCTTGCAGACCGCCGTAGTTTGCAAGACCCCCTGCGCCGTATCCTCCAAATCCTGAGGCATAATTGCCGCCCAGTCCTCCCAGACCGAGTCCTGAGTATCCGAGACCAGCGCTAGGGTAAGCAAAACCTCCTCCATACCCTCCAAGTCCACCATATGATAAACCTCCTACTCCCAGTCCTCCTCCTAAACCACCTCCAAATCCACGGAAGGCATTGTGATATCCTAAACCATTATATGCTCCTAATCCTCCTCCAAGACCGAATCCTGAATACCCTAATCCAGCTCCAGAATACCCTCCTCCTAAACCTGATCCATATCCTAAAGATACGCCAGGATTAATACCAGCAGCATATGAAGCACCTCCATTGTACCCTGATAGTCCACCAAGACCTTGAGCATAACCTGGAGAACTTAAACCAGCTGATCCGATGTTACCACCCTTGAACCCAGCGGTGTTGAGGAGACCAGAGCTGTAACCCCCGGTAGAATATCCTAGCACTGCGCCCCCTTTGTAACCAGGTGAGCCAATGCCATTACTGCTATAACCAGCAGACGAGCCGAGAGAACCTGAGCTAAGTCCGGCCCCTCCGAAACTAGATCCTGAACTAATTCCGGCACCACCGCCATAGCTAGACCCTGATCCAATTCCGGCACCTCCATAGCTAGACCCTGATCCAATCCCGGCTCCCCCGAAACTAGAACCTGATGAGCCAAGCCCGGCACCTCCATAGCTAGACCCTGATCCAATTCCGGAACCACCATAACTAGACCCTGATCCAATCCCGGCTCCCCCGAAACTAGACCCTGATGAGCCAAGCCCGGCACCTCCATAGCTAGACCCTGAGCCGATACCACTGCTAAGACCGCTATACCCTGACGAGATCTGGGGAGAGGGTCTGAATGGAGCTCCACTGCTATAACCTCCGCCTAACCCTCCTGATGACCCTCCACTATAACCCAGTGATCCTCCTCCTATTCCAGCTGATCCACTATAGGCAGATCCACCTCCGCTGTACCCTGAACTCAGACCAGATGATCCTCCGCTATAGCCTCCAAGGCCTCCTGATGACCCGCTGTAACTTCCTCCGCCCAGACCTCCAGCATAGCTGCTGAGACCGCCTGAGCCACCACCTCCGTAGTAAGAAGGAGTGTAGGTCTCTCCTCCACTGTAACCGCCCCCGCTGTAGCCGCCTCCGCTGTAACCACCTCCGCTGTAGGCAGGTGAAAATCGCGTACTAGAGCCAGAGTAGCTGTCCCCAGGGCCGGCGTAGCTGCCCCCGGAAGCCGCAGTCACGACCGTGCGTTTGAGTTTGGTAGGAGTCTCGGCAAAGGCGGCGGCAAGCAGCAGCACCGCCAAACTTAATGTGATCTGTGAGGAAGAAAGAAACATTAGAAAATGAATACTTTTAAACCATAAATTGCAAGAAGTTTTATATTTAAGTAAAATTAAAAATGGAAAGAATGTTATATAAATAATTGCAAATTAAATAGAAACAACATATTTATATTTAAGTAAAATAGTTCATTTAAAGTTTTTAAACTTTCATTAAGTAAACTTATGGTATAAAGTTCAAAAATATTGAATTTTATTATTGTATTTGTGAAACAATGCTATTTATTAAACATTTGAATATTATAAACACTTATTATGTTAGAAGACACTGTTAATCCTTTACTATATAATTAAAATTCTTCTAATTTATTTTCCATTTTTTTTTTTTTTAAATCAATCAATACACAAATTTTTATTGAACGCCAAACATGACCTTGACCTCTGACTTGACCTCTAGTTTGCTTACCGTTGTCTTCATGGCGTATGTGTCTCCGTGCTGGGGAGCTGCGAGTGATTGTGGAGAACGATGGGAGACCAAGTGGTTTTATACCTCGCCTCTCCCTTTCTCCTCCACACTTTGGTGGGTGGCTGGAAGACGAGCCGTGTGCAGGTAAACCAGAATTACCCCCACCTAAAACATTCTCACCTCACATATGCATGGAGGAGGTTACTCTCCAGTTTGTTTTTTTTATCAATGTATGTGTATTGTAGTAACGTCCTGATATATAAAAAAAAACATACACTTTGACAACATTCGTTTTAAAAGAAAGTGGTGGTTCCTTTAACAAAATGACATAAGTAATGAGATGTGTTCAAGTTATTTAAAGTTCTATTTGCTTTCTCATAAGGTTATTTTTTTTAAACAAGACTTTTGTATGTTAAACAACGATGAGATAAAATATATTTATTTTTACTTACTTGAACAAAGGAAGGAAAACTTCTATGACAGGATATGCAGGTGACATTAAGAAAAATAAATTATATATACGACGTATTATTAAAGAGAAACAATAGTTTAAAAAAAACATGTATTATTATAACTTTCCATTAATTGTTTTATTAGTTTAACATTAACATTTTGATAACAGCTTGTTAAATATAATCTACTTGAAATATAAATTGTCTTTACATGATGATAGTTCATATTGTTGTTATTTTTATACAACGAATAAAACATCACATACGCATACGATTACTTTACTACATAATTTTAAAACTTAAAAATTATGTTTTAAAAGTATGTTGTAATTATTATATAATTTTTATAATTAATTAAGTTTCTACTTTTCTGTTAACTTAATTAAGTAATAGCAATTATATTTTAATTTGTTTGAACAATTAAATGAAACAAATTAAATAATCAATTAACAATATTAATTTTAACATAATATAATTCGCATTTATAGCAGAGAAAAATAAAGCATTAAATTTAACCCAGTAGAAATTAACTTACCATTAATTAATTTTAGTTCAACAAATAATGCAACAAGGTTTAATTCCACATGCAAGCAATACAAGTTTTAAAAACCTGTATTATTCCAATTAAAAATTAGCACTTGCAAATAACGTATAAAAGCGATGCAATGTAATATATTTATATGAGACCTCGAGACAAAACAGGACAACTTATTTTTGCTATAAGGTTCACTTTCAATGCACAGAGATAAGTAAAATAACTCTTATCAAAACGTATTGTTTTGCATCTGGCTCATATAAAAATAAAAAAACGCATACAATAAATTAAAAACCAAAAGCTTTTGATATAATTTTAAGGTGGGAGGTGAAATTGAAACAGGTAGTATTTTTTTTTTTTACAATATTATGATGTAAATATGAACGATAAAAGTTCATTCCACCTTTGATAACTTTCATCCAAAATTTCTATATTATGATGTAAATAACACACCTTTCACTCTTTAATTACTCCCAGTGTGTGGTGACGATGCACAAAACCAGCATGCATATTTGGATGATACCACTCATGTCATTAGCGTCACACTCCGTATATAGTAAGGATATTCAAAAAGCATTGTTGCGATCATTTGTGGAGTACTTTCGTAATTTCACTCAATGCCAATGCCACGGGCACCGCGAGTCACCGTCGTATTGTTGTTGATGCAGACTTGATGCTCGAATAGAAATCATTGTTGTGCAATAGAACTGTTATTAACTGTGACTGCTGTAATAAATATTTCATTGTAGTACTGAGCTTGTTTGAGTTAAAGACCCGTTTAGATTAAATCTAAATATTTAATGATTTAATCATGCAAGGTGGGGATTATTCAAATTAGGCTATAAAATTATATTGCTATACTTATTTTTGATAAAAATTTATTATAATAAATTATGATAATAATAAAATCAATCATTATTTTATATACAGTATTATACATGCATGGAATCGTGTTATTATTAATTTTAATTTATTAAATTTTTTAGAAAATATTTTAATATATTTATTGTCACTTAAGAATTACACTTAAATTACTGTTACAAATTTGATAGGAGTTTGACACTGAAGTGCCTGTTTTGTTTTAAATAATGTTGATAATTCATTGCAGTTCTAAAATTTTAATTCCGACGATATAGTAATAAAATATATCTCACAGCTCAGCAGAAATCAACCAATAAAATGTTGTTAGTTAAAAGTTGGTTTAATTAAAATGGAAACTTCAAGCAAACGTTTTTTTTTTTGTATTGCTAGTAGGGGTGGTACTGGGTAGATATAGGTTTAAGTGAACTCTAATTTGATGGAAACAAGCGAAGTGCATTGTTAAGATTTTCCTTTCTAACCACATTCATTTGTGCACACAGCGGTGTACCAACATAACATATACTAAACTTGTTAGCTATGGTTTTTCCCTATCGAATATTTTAGTAAACTGTGGTCAATTTTCAATGGTTTAATTAAAAAAAGAACCGAGAGAAACGAAATTACAGGACTACATAAAATTCTAATCATATCGCACATTATTTTATGTTATATAAAAAAAAATGAAAGTTCATTACTATTTGAGGCCATCTATACAGATTTGCATCTGACAATTCAATTTAACAGACTTTTGCGAAAAGGTTTATATTTTCAACTTAAATCAAATTTATCAGAGTATTAATGAAATTCTTATCAGAACATAATATATATGTCTTTTGTTTTGCATCTAACGATCTCGTATAGTATATTATAGTTAAACAGGCTGCATCAATTTTATTACAATGTCATAATGGTCATAAAGAGTGGGCCAGAAATATTGGTACCGTACGTGCTTAAATATATTGTATACATGCTGTATAACATACGAACTGTCGCCGCTGTCCCAGTTAATTTGACTGGGACTGTACAACAGTCACGTACTTGTTTAAATACGGGGGTCAAAGTTGGTTCAATGTACTGATATCATGCACAAAAATTTGACCCCCATTTTCACAATGTTCTTAAAACTTTACATACAAAAGACGCAGGTTAAAATATTAAGGCTGGGTTGAAGATGAAAGTGCATTTTACAGATAAGAGTTTAAATAAACAAATTTCCTAGAAAGAAGTCGGGGGGACAAAGAATTATGTGACGTGTCACCTCAAACAATGGTGTGGGAAGAAAAAACAACTCACATTTTTTTAATCTTTTGAACGACCCATCTCGTCGATGATATAATTTATGAACAATCGTATGCCTTGGGACTCGAGAAGACACGGTGGATATATCACACTTCTTCGTTGTAAATCGAGCGGATCATTGATATCATTGTCCCAAGTTCTTTTAAAAGTAAAAATTGGACCGTATCTCTGAGAATGACCACAACAATGAACGTGTTTTTTTTTTCCAGCACGCCAAGGTCAATCACATAAATATTATTGTGTGGCTCTCCCAGATTTTTAAACGTGCTGCATGCTGACAGCTGATGGAAACTGGAATGTAATAGATCTAAAGGTCAATTCGATACCAATTAATCATGAATGCATTTTTGCATCCTGATATAAGCTAAGACTCCCGCTGCTTATTCGTATTTTGTATTTTACAATGAAATGAATTCAATTTCTGGAGAGTTCTATAGATCCGTATATAACCACCTCCTTAATTGTCTATAATGCATAATACAGAGTACTGATCATTGAAAAAAAAACGTATTTTGCATGATTTTTATAGGTCAAGTTTTAAAATTTAGTGAGAGCCGGCCGGGTAAGTTACTGCTGGATCTACCGAGACTGCAGCGCCCCTAATATTCGTTAAAAAAGTTGCCTTTTATTTTAAACAATTTAGTTGGAACATTAAATTTATTTAATTATTTTGAAATTTATACACAGCCATTTGTGTGAGCCCTGCATTATGATATGTCCTATACTCATCAATGGATATAATAATAAACACAACAACAATAAACATGACAAAGGACATGCAGTCATTTCGAGTTAATTTCGAGTTAATGGACAACATACTGTACATGAAAAAATTTTATTGCAGAAATGAATAGAGGGTACCAAATTATGCTACTCTGAATTTTTTTCAGAATTTTTTGAGACCCAGAACTATTTTTAAATAATTATTGAAAGTGCGGCCACGCCCCCTGGAGGCGTCAATAGGCGTCCAGTCTCTATCCTTTTTATTAAGAATTCAGGGGTGCCAACTGAAATAGCAGGACTCTCAATAATTATTTAAAAATAGTTCCGGGTCTCAAAAAAATCTGAAAAAATTCAGAGTAGCATAATTTGATACCCTCTATTCATTTCTGCAATAAAATTTTTTCATGTATGTTGTCCATTTTGTATTTTGGCAAGAAATATGGACAAATGTTAATTAAGACATCACTCTTACTTTTTCAGTGAAATAATTAACATCTTCCCCTTTCCCATATTTTCTCAAAACAATAGGACCAATTACTTATCTTAAATTTAATTGAGTCCATATGACATATTAATTAAATAGTAAAACTTGATAGAGATAAAGTGAGAAAAAAAAAAGAATTCTTTTATAATTGCTGTAATGACTATAAGGTATAATGATAATAATAAGAGAAGAAAATTGCTATGCCACGATGCATGTTAGAGCATATGCTGGTGGAGATAGTGATCTTATAGCAAATTATAACAGATGCGCAGGCTCGCTCTATTTGAGTGTTGGGAAAAGCTATAGGAATTATCTTCAAGCCCGCATGCCTGAGCGGTTGTTGCGCTGCGACGTTCGCATTGCGTACCGTGCGTGCATGCATGAGCATTTTACTTTACAGTAATGACACTTTTTACTGAATTAATTATTTATGTCACCCATGCTTTCACAATGTTGAAATACACTTTTATGATGAGATTGCGTCAAAATTCAACACTGATGGCTTTATAAGAAACGGATGTAGTTATATATATATATATCACAATTGTCATGCAACATGCAACTCAGTATAATATAAATATGTAAAAAGAACCCTAATGGTGGTATATGAGTTTTGTTGTAAAATATACACTCCATTAAAAAATATTTAATACGCCTATGTCTGTAAATAGCCACCTCGGAAAATATATTTTAATTGAATGTTGTGTACGTACAGGTTTAATATACGTTACTCTTATACCTGATTTGTTTAGTTGTAGCTCCAAGAAACAAATTTTTAATTCTGGAAACTATATTATCAAAGAAATTCTAATCGATTAAGTATGCAAAAAAATTAGGTTTATCCATAAACATACATAAACAAAGCCAAAATAACGTACAGGGTGTATGTATATAATAGATATATTATATAACATATATATGATGTGTCTAACACTGTAACATGTTGACACTAGGTCCTTATCCTTATGTTCTATTATACGTACAGAAGATTCATCAATAAAAATCAATTCTTTCTGATTGTGTATTTACGAATAGACCTACTATTTCGACTCTATTAATCGTGACATCCGATTACAATTTTGATCTTCACCATATACATTGCCTAAATCCACAACATACCAATAACTACTTTTAAATTACCCGTCAAAGCTGGAGAGAAATGTGCATACCAATCTCCAATCACATTCATTACATTAAAACGTCAAGCAAGCATTGCCCTTAATTGTTCGTAAGACACTACTATAACTAATTGCATTCTGTTAAAAATAATTTACTCTTATATTGGGAGTTTCATAACCTAATAAAATAAATACGCTCAGTTTAAATAAAAAAATAAGCACAGCTATTGCGTTCCGTGCGTTCGTATTACAATCGTATAGAAATGAGTCACATAAAGGGTGCTTCCCAAACACCAAACATTAATTCCTCTTTAACGTAATTTTATTTAGCACACAGAAAGAAAAGGTGTACCTGATGAAGATATAATAATGCATGTATAAAAAGGTGGCATTATAATTATAATAATGATTTGACTATATAATAGTGAATAGATTAATCGAAGCGTGACAACAAATTTAATCGTTTTTATAACAAATATGACGGTGAGAATAAATTTAAATTTAATGTATGCTGCCTTTTTCCATCCTCTCAGTATATAATATTATAATATAATATATTATTATATAATATAATATTATTATATTATAGAGAGAGAGAGAGAGAGAGAGAGAGAGAGAGAGAGAGAGAGAGAGAGAGAGAGAGAGAGAGAGAGAGAGAGAGAGAGAGAGAGAGAGAGAGAGAGAGAGAGAGAGAGAGAGAGAGAGAGAGGGAGTGTGTGCCGAGTTCAGAAAGTGCAAATATTTTAATATATTTAATGTAAAATTCAATCAAAGTGAATACATAATATAAAGTTTAAACTTATAATCGATTAATCATTCATTTAATTTAGACAAATATGTCTACGTACAGCCGTTTATCAAAGTGCGAAAATTATCTGTTAAATATACGTATAATATAAATTTATTGCATAAGAATTATACTGCCTTCTTTAAATGCTTTCTTTTTATTTGAACCACGCGTATTTCCCGGAGTGAAAGGGATGCTGTGTTTGGGAAACTACGATGAACAATCGATTATGAATGCTGGTGATTATCAGTAATTAAGGAACAAAACCAACAGATTAGATTTTACTATATTATATATGTAGCCATATTATAAGCTGGGAATTCTGACAATTATTGTCGTTGTTTTAATCCCTCCCAAACGTTATATCAGTCATAAATATAGTTCAAATGCTCACTGTTCAAATGAGCAAAAGATACTTCTGCCTTCCTTGATTACATTTAATATGTCATATTTTTTATTGAATACAGAAATAAACTTTGTGCATAATTTATAATATGACACAAATAATGCAAGAAATGGCTCAGAGATTGCTCTGTCTCTCACTAAGAAATAATCCTGGTCAGAAAAGTCATTAAAATAGTCTCATGACCTAAAACATCATTTGATATTAAATTAATACTCTGCATAACTTAAATGCAGTTCCATTAAATAAATTACTATAATAACAGTCTACTTTTTCTCTATTATAACCTTGCCCTTTACTTTTCACCTTCATTTTTTCTATAAAAATTAAATCCATTAGATTGAATTACTTTTTTTTTTAAGTGAGAGTTTACAAAATATTTAAATTGAACTTATCTTGTAATTACATTAAAGCAATTTCTCCTCTTTATTCAAATTATGATAAATGATCATTGATTTATGTTAGGTCAAACAACTATAATATGTGATCTCTTATTTATAATTGAGTGGGTTTTATGTTACTACTACACATAATAGCCATGTAGAGGGGACAGACGGCGAAAGTGATCTCGGAAGCAGCCTCCGTTAGGATGTGTCGCGCCATGCAGCAGGGTGGGGCCGCGAGTGAGTGACTTTCCCCGCGCCCTCTGGAGCACCTGTGGAGAACACAAGAAAGAAGGAAAGTGGTCACCACCTCCTCCTACCATCAAGGTGAAGGTGACCTCAGCAACATAAGAGTTCATCAGACGTTCTAGAGCAATCCAGGTCACTTATTTCCAAGATGCCTACGGCATTAGAGGCGGCAAGTGAATGGCGAGCGAGAGTGATTCAAATTCTCTTATTTTTTTATATGTATCTCTCTCTATTATAAAATAAGTTCATCATGACACGTGTATTTTTTATACATAGAAATTTAAGTTTTTCGAAAGGTGATCTTATTAAAATATTTTTAAAATTTTCCTTTTATTAAATATAATAGTTTAACTTTAAGAGGAAGTGTTTTCCAGTATTTATATATCTATTACTCTATAATACTTTCGGGTTTTTATTTATTTATTATATTTCATATTAAAACAACTGTATCGATTTCATTAGTTTGTTAGAGTTAAGTGATGATTTGTCCACTTATATTCTTTAGATTTTGATTTGCAGCAAATTGGGATTTTAAATTTTGCAATGAAGGTTGCTTTATATGTATATGTAGTGTTAAGAAAAAATAGCGCTTATCAGATAGTACAATTTTATTGTCTTATTTTGCATTGGGCAGTCTTCATAATTTGAATTTAGCATAAAAGAGATTGTGATTCGATCCTCTTCATATATATATAGAATTAATCGTATTCAAAATTTATTTCCAGCCTACCTTGTTTGTCTTATTTTAAATTAACTGACCCGATCGAAAATAAAAATCATGGGAGTTGAAAATTCGCATAGAATCAACTGAGAAAAAAAACTTAAAATTTTCTAGGAAAACAAAAGTCAAAAAATTGTGTAAAATTGTGAAAAATTCAATTTAAATTTAAACTTTTGTAACTTTTAAGAAAAGAAAATTTTGATTGCAAAAAGGTTAACATCAGTACTAAAAGACATTGGGTGGTATTCACGAAGAGTTAAGGAGCATTTTAGGGAGATATATTTTAATAAAAGTTTTTCTTACCTGTTACCTGGTATAAAAAACGCTTCTTAAAATATCTCTCCCTAAAACGCTCCTTAACTCTTCGTGAATACCAACCATCACTTAATCGGGGATGAGCTAGCTAATATTGTGCTAAACTACTTCACTACTTGGCAACTTCTGACTTCAAGTCAGCTAATTTTGCATTATTCGCATACCCTCTTATGTAAACCTATAATACAATTAAGTTATAATAAAAATGATAACAATAATAATAAAACAAAGTAGAAGTTGCTCTTTTGATATTAGAACAAATTTAAAACTTTAAACTGAAAGTTGAAGCAAATATTACTTTGAATTTATATTTAATAACGTTATATATCTGTTGACATTATTGATTTCTAATATTTAAAAAATAATGATAATTATATATATGTATAAAATCATATTATGGTATTTATGGTATAATTCATAATTTTGGTGCTTTTCGATTGTACACCAATATAATTATATTACATAAGCAAGTCATGTGTACATCATATTAATCACAGAGTCAAGTTCAAGTAGGTTCATATCACTTTATACTAATAAACAAAACACAATACAAAAAACATAAATTTGAACATTCGTCATCATATGTGGGAGGACACACAGTAATAATGTTTTATTGCTTTTACATTAAAGGAAAGTAATCTAAAAAAATAAATAATATAAACACGTGCGCATAATTCTCGCCGCGCGGGGTGCTAAAAGTCACTAGTTTAAATACACCTTTAAGGTGGTTTAAAGCAAAAAGAGCAAGTTATTTACGAACATTCTCAATGGATGAATGAAAAGAGAAATCCCATTCACACATAAAATTTGACACTTTTATTTCTGTGACGAGCATATCTTCACAAAACAAAAATATAATATAATTACAACATTAAAGTAAAAAAAAATAATTGATAAATTATCAAATAGCGTACCACCCCTATTTTGATGGAGATCAGCTCAGATCAGAGTGTTTCGCTCTGGCAGGGAGGTATGCGTTCAGGACGCGTGATGCATCCATTATCTGTTATATATATAATGTTATATTTTATTAATTAGTGTCACCGTCAACATGCAGCTTTAATTTTGATCAAAATCACGATCCTTGAATTACCAAATTGGACGCGATGAACCGTGTACTAACTTCCAGGCTGTGTGTGTTATAAAATATGTATATATATATTATTATTTATGTATATTAAACAGTTTGAACTCGACATTTGGATACAAAAAGTTTGCCAACAATAAAATTTGTCACCTAAACTTGCATGTCATTCCAGATAGACAATCCACTTGTTAAAAATGTTTGTTGTACTTTGATACTTCCACCTGAAGTAGAGGAAAGTGCAAGGTGTCTATAGTCACGAGTTCTATTTTCAAACCTCACAGCGAGATCAGCTGGTCTTTTAAAGCATCATGTCGCTATGGTTCTATTCATAATGATAGGATGATACACTTCCATACAATTTTAGCTATTATATCGGTGAGAATGACAAATTAATTAACTTATAGTGTTGTATATCTCTTGTACCAAAACTTAACTGCTGACTTGATCATTCATGAGAGGCGCTCACTTTTCACAGCTTTTTGATTTATACTTTAGGTGAGTATATATAATATTATAATATACATAGAGCAGAACAGCTAATGACCAATAAATGAAAAACCTACATTTTTTGTTAGTACAAATAGCGAAAAAAGGGGGCTTCTATAAAGTCTTTATAACAAACGTAAAATATTTTGTTGCGAAGCGTTGTGACTATATATATATATATATATATATATATATATATATATATATATATATATATATATATATATATATATATATATATATACTATTATACTACTATTATACTATTATACTATACTATTATATATATATATATATATATATATAGTCAAGTAAATTGTAAATTACGGAAACAATTTTTAGTTTTTTTCGAAGTGTTTTAATATTGAGGTTTTCTGAATTTTTTTTTACCATCTATATTCTTATACATTCAGAGATAAACAAAATGTATATTATGCAATGAAAAATTGTGTGTAGTTTTGTCAATTCTCGTGCATTCATGCAAGTTCAGACAAGTAATGTGAATAAAATAATTGCATGAATAAGGTCTTTTGATCAATAGGTTCTTCAGAATGGATAAAAATCTGGTTGCAGAAAAAATATAAAAATTACGTGTTAAAAAATGAAAATTTTAAAAACATTCTATTGCAACTGTCGCACTGAAAATTTTCTCTCTAATAAAATACAATTTAAGCGTCTATGTATTTTTTAATATTTATATATAAATTTTGAAGCTACAGATATCTGTTAGGAAAGAAAACGTTCTGGGGCGATAAAATTAGAAAATAATAATCAATATAGCTTTAAAACATAAATATCTTCCGGCAAATTTCAATAGAAAGTGAAATATTATAGGAACTTATCTAACACATAATCTTTGGAAGCCTCAAATGGTCATGCGTGCTTTTTATTATTACGATTGGCCATGCTGCGTGCCTTGTCAGTCATAACGGACCCAGCTGTAATAAAATGTATTTGAAATTAGAACATCTTATTATGCATTATGAGCGCTGAGGGAAATCGACATGAAAAAAATCCATGCTCGTCATCGTTATCGCACGTTATCGAAATACTTTTCAGAATATTATAATAGGACTTATAATTAAGTATAGTATTGTTGATTCAATCGGTACAGCCTTATAGGAGGCTTTGCTGCACCATGGTGATTCTATCCTTAAATATATGTTATCAAACTTTTGAAGTCAGTATATAACATTTACTTAAAGATTAGTTTGCATCACTGTAATCGGTAATCAAAGATAAATTTTTTCAGGTAAATTAAAAAGCTAGTTATCAGTATGTAGTTTTTGCAATGTAATATATGGAAAAACATTCTAATTTGTACTCAAAGAAATAAAAAACTGATTACCTCTTTGCATGTTCTCGCCTATGAGTTAGGCAACTCTCTCAGCATCGTTGTTTGGCGGGTTACATACGAACTAGGGGTAAAATGGAATTTATGATTACAAGGCTATTGTTCTATTTTACTCCTTTTCAACTAAATTCAACATACATGTAACATAATCTATTATATAGTGCTAGACAAGTTGCCTAACTTTATGGTGGAGTGATTTGGCGTGGCACCAAAAATTATTGTGATAATATATGTAATATAATATATATTATGAATATTTATAATTGTATTTTTTTTTCTTTTTTTAAGAACTGTAATAATATAATCATCTAATTATTATAATTATAATTCAATCTGAATGCATGGTAAAGGTTGACTTCAAGAGCAATGAACACTGTAAAATTTCAATGCACGTACTTAAATAATATATGTGTTAATAAGATGTAAATAAACATAATTGAAACATTTTTTATGTGCCATATTATAAAAATATTATACCTTAATTTTTATAACTAGATGATAAGTGAAAACTTAAATTTAGATCGAGGGTATAATATATCTGCGTCATTTTAATTGTTGATTTTAAATAAAAAATATTAATTAATATAAAAAGTCAAGAGTCTATTATGATCTAATTCCTCTAATTTTACTAGAATTTTCTTATAGTTTTTTCATTACCTAATTTTAAGTCTTTTTAGTCTTTTAATTTTTAAATAGACAGCTAGTATTTTTTATCGTCCAGGGAGCTGCAATGAAATATTCAAAGACCCGGTCTGCAATAATTAACATATATTATATTGTCAAATAATTTGATGCAATTTTAATGGTACATAATAACATAAAATATAATGTGTGTGTATACAGACTGGGCCAGAAATGGTGTTCCGATCTTACGCTAAATTTTCGGCGGGAGGACTTTCAGCTAGAAAGTTGAAATTTGGCATACATAAAGCCAAGGGTTTTAAGTTTTTTGACACGTGTTAGAATTTTTTTAAAATCACTCTTTCATGACTTTTTAGGGGTGGATTCATGATTTGCATTACTTCCTTATGGGATTTCCATGTTAAATTAAGTTGATAAAAAAAATTTGTCCGATCAACACCAAATTTTATTTCTGGGGGGTTCAAAACACGTTGAATCTAATGGTGTAATTTAAAATGTGATAAAAACAACCCCTAACGAGATATTGACCCTTACTATGGTAAAAAATGATTGTATCCTAATTTTGACATTACCATTGAAACGAACTAATTTTTTTACCCTAAAACACACCTTTAAACTTTTTAAATCGGAGTTAATAAAGGATTTAATTTTTAGGGGTTGGTATTTTCACCCCTAATGATGAAATCCTTAAATATCTCCGATTTAAAAAAAATCAAAGATATTTTCTGAAGCAAAAAAATAAGCTCGTTTCAATGGTAGTGTCAAAATTAGGATACAATCATTTTTTAACATAGTAAGGGTCAATATCTCGTTAGGGGTTGTTTTTATCTCATTTTAAATTACACCATTAGATTCAGCGTGTTTTGAACCCCCCAGAAAAAAAATTTGGCACTGATCGGACAAAATTTTTCTTTTAATTTAACATGGAAATCCCATAAGGAAGTAATGCAAATCATGAATCCACCCCTAAAAAGTCATGAAATGGTGATTTTAAAAAAAATCTAACATATGTAAAACAAACTTACAACCCTTGGCTTTATGTATGCCAAATTTCAACTTTCTAGCTGAAAGTCCTCCCGCCGAAAATTTAGCGTACGATCGGAACACCATTTCTGGCCCAGTCTGTATATATATATATATATAAAATTATTAAAATTATATATATATATATATATATATATATATATATATATATATATATATATATATATATATATATATATATATATATATATATATATTATAGTACAAATTGATTTTTGATATAGCACAAAAAATTGACGTTTTTCACAACGATATATTTTATTTTTTTATTATACATGCATTTATAATTTATTCCCCCATGTTACAAAACATAACAGTTAGCAGGTGATAATATAACAGCTATAGTCCTTTAAAGAACACAAAATACAACGGGGTTGTGAATAGTATCCCTTATTTTAACGATTAAAATAATAATACTGAGAAAAACAACAATAAAGAAAACAGGCATGTAAATAATAATTATAATAATTTCACGTCCGTGTATAAAAAACGCGTATACACCGAAAGTCAATAAATGCAGTAACTATATAATATACATTTATACATGCAGTATAAAAAAATATGACAATAAATAAATAAATAAATAAATAAATAAATAAATAAATAAATAAATAAATAAATAAATAAATAAATAAATAAATAAATAAATAAATAAATAAATAAATAAATGAATGAATAAGCATTTAATTTTCTTTTTTTTTAATTAAATAATTTTAATATTTCATAATTTTTTTTATTATTATTATTATCATCAGAGACTATAGTCTCTGAATTTTAATTACATTTTAATTATATATATTATCCATAGTATCTATAATATACACCGTACTCAGGAAATCGCACCATTTTCATACATATTTTATAAATTTGAAGTGCTACCGCGAACTTCATAAAATAATTTTTAATCACCAAACGCCATCTACCGATTATAAACTAAAGCTTACAAAAAATGAACTTGTCTGGGTTCATCAGCTTCACACACAAGATTTCATCCGTCCCCAAGTTTATCAGTGTAATTAAGATTAATAAATAGCTTATTTAGACTAATGAAAGTGTTTATTGTGCTCTACATCTTCTAGTGTTGTGTGAGAAGATGCAATATGTGACTAAAATATTCATTTGAGGAACAGAAATTGAAAAAAGAGTGGACATCGGTCCCGGGAGGAGAGACAGGAAGGGCGGATTTCTACAGGAAAATTGATTCATTTGTATTTCGTGGACATGGGGTGGCCTCGGAATCCTTTGTGTTTCATCCGTAATGTATGTACGTGATTCGTCACCGGACAAATATGCGATTCCCCAGTGTAAGGACCTTTATATATTACTATTTTATCATAAACTAAAGCGTATGAAAGCCATTGAATTGATGGACCTTGATTGGAGCTTTCGGTAATGATGATTGCATGCCTTTTCTCTTGCTTTAATTTCCTAGCTTGGTTCTGATATTAATCTCATCTACTTCAGAAAACTAGAACAAGGCAATAAACAAATCTATTAAATGTAAACTGATAAGCATTTATCATGATAACAGAATGTGATAAGACATTATGCATATTTTATGTTTGCCCAACAACTTACATGAAGTCTTAAAAACTATTAAAAGTCAAGTTTTGTGTCTGTAAGAATAACTTCCTAGTTGTCAATTAAAACACTATTAGAATTATTGCTGCTGCATGCATATCAATAATACATCCTGTAAGTATGCATATCATATGCATGATAATGTATGCGTATGCATACAGTATGCATATGCAATACATATTATATTTACGGAGGCACATATGCACGTACCAAAAAATATATATGCATACAGTATGTATCATAATTACTGTATCATACATGTAACTTAACCTAGCAATTTCTCATTGTTTGTTACAGAGTTATTTTCAAGAAGGAAGCCAACATAATTATCCTTTAACTTGACGAACTATATAAATATTAGAGTAAGGTGTTTTTAAATCAATTGAAATGGATGAATGGATGTTAAATGATTTACTTGAGTGTTCAGTTTGTTTGGAACGACTAGACACTTCTAGTAAAGTACTACCATGTCAGCATACATTCTGTAAGAAATGTCTGGGAGAGATTGTAGAGGCCCACAAAGAGTTGAGATGTCCCGAGTGTCGAGTTCTTGTCGACGTTGGCATAGAGGAGTTGCCACCCAATGTGCTGCTAATGCGAATCCTCGAGGGCATGAAAAATGCTCCGAAGAAACGTTCTTCGGGAGGTGGAGCAAGGATGTCTGGCCACATGATGGCTAGTCACGGAGCGTCTGCTGTGGCGATGCACCACGGAGCCTCACAGCACCACCAGGTGCAGCATCTGGCTCAGCAGCATCATCATACAGCCTCGCCCGCCCATGCACCTTCCCCTCGGAGTAACACTGAGCACAATTTGCTACATACCTCACCCAAGCAGGTATACAGTCTGATGTTACTATGATATTTTACCTCCCTAATGTTTAGTAAAGATTGAGTTTCTTAATCGTCACTAGAGAATAGAATGAATAATCATATTACATGTACCTAAATGTGTTATTCTTCTTCAAATTGTACTGGGAAACAACAAAATTCACACATTTTTATTGGCATTTCAGGTTATTCTTCCTGGGCAGCCGTGTGCACGAGCCATGTACAGCTACACCTCTCCTGAGCCAGGGTGAGTTATCTACAGAACTTCTCATTACCATGGCAATAAAGAGACTTGAGATCCACAGTGTTGAGACCTGACTACTTGTCTTCAATGTTAGTGTGTCTGATTTCAGTGACCTGAGTTTCAAGAAGGGGGACCTGATCCTGCTGAAGAAGAAGGTGGATGCTAACTGGTACCACGGCGAGAGCTGTGGCAACAGAGGTGTATTCCCCTCCGTCTATGTGGAGGTATGTTTCATTAAAATCAAATACGTTATAAACTTAAATTTACAGTATTTGTTATTTGCGATTTACCTACCCTCTAAACGTCATGCTGTGCATCCAGCTAACTTGTCAATGAATAACGTAAGTTTAAGACAGAGTGTTAACGTATTGCCTGCTGTAGATTCTGACTCCACTGCCCTCGCCCGTACCTCAGTGCAAGGCTCTCTACGACTTCCGTATGACCACGGACGAGGAGGAGGGCTGTCTGACCTTCAACAAGGTACGTTGTTGGCAGAGCCATCTAGTGGTACCAGAACTAACCGTAAGTCTTGCAGGGGGAGGTGATCAGCGTGATCCGCAGAGTGGACGAGAACTGGGCGGAAGGCAAGCTTGCAGACCGCATCGGCATCTTCCCTCTTGCCTTCGTAGAGCTGAATCAGGTGGCGCGGGCACTGATGAAGCTCTCCACCAAGTAAGTTTGTTTGCCAAGGATAGAGTTAGTAAGTTAGTGGTTGCCAAGGATAGAGTTAGTAAGTTAGTGGTTGCCAAGGATAGAGTTAGTAAGTTAGTGGTTGCCAAACCAAGATAACTTTGAAATGAAACAAAACTTAATGGTAATTGTCAAGAAAGGTTCTTAAAGGGGTACCAAAGTGAATACTTTTTTTACATGTTCGGGCAGCTACGAATTATTCTAATATCCCTGTGGCTCAATATTTACGTACGATGCCTAGTTATTTTACAATTAATTATTTAGTTTGAAAAGTGAGTTTGAAAACCGTTGGTTGATTCAAGCATGCCCGCGGCCGCAGCGGCCGGTGATACGACAAGAAGTGGGCGGGAGGAGGTTCCCCTGATTCGCGGGAGATTCTCGTCGTATCAGCGGCTGCTGCTGGAGCGCACCGACTTGAATCAACCTACGGTTATCAAACTCACTTTTCAAACTAAATAATTAATTGTAAAATAACTAGGCATTGTACGAAAATATTGAGACACAGGGTTATCAGAATAATTCGTAGCTGCCCGAACATGTAAAAAAAGTATTCACTTTGGTACCCCTTTAATTCCTTAATATCTGCTTACATAAATTTTTTTAGCATAATTTACTATCAATATATTTGAAGAAAGTCCTGTTGAGAGGTACTTTGGTTCTACCTGACAATTTTTTCTTGAACAATTTATGCTGATTCACAATCTTTCCACATCTAACAATTTGTTCTGCTTGCAGCTCGCAGCCAGGTCCGTCGAGGGTTGCTCCTCCCACGCCCACATCTGAGGAGACGACGCCCCTGATTCCCATGGTGGAGCACTCGAGTGCCGCCCCCACCCCCTCTCAGGCCCCAGCGGCCGTAGCCCCTCACGTTCTACAGCGTCTCTCGTCCAGCTCTCAGTCTCCTTCAAGCTCTACCACCCCTAACAGCTCCTCCACCAGCTGTTCGAGCCCCAGCTCCACCGCCCCCTCCTCTCCTGCCTCTCCTCCCCCACAGACGAGTCCCGCCCCCCAGGCAGACCACCCGCCACCCCCTCACCCGAGGGGCACGTCATCATCTGCCTCGCCGCTCGCACAACCACCCCCTCAGCAGCACAGAGAGAAGAGGCACAGTCTGAACTTGTTGCATGCAGCTAACCCAACCAATATACACAGGTTAGTTGCATTGGTTGAGATAACATGAAGACTAATTTTTTACCACTGATAATATTACCTAATTTAAGGCCTTCCTTGGCTATACAAAACAGAACAATAATACACTAAAAGCTTATATTGCCAGCTGTATGCTAAAAAATAGACATAATTTATAAAGTAATGTTGGTAAGTGTTATGCTAAGTACAGTACTGTAATAAACTGCTTTGTATTTACTGCAAAAAAAAAAAAAAAAGTTAAAACTAAATACTTTCTTTGTATTTCATTAAGGATGGTTAATATATTTAAAACTCTCTATTTTAAATATTGAATTTTCTAAGCAAATCAATACTGACAGTGTAAAAAATGTTGCATCAACTTTTTCTTGTTTTAAAATTACTTACTGTTGCAGACTCTCTGGTGAGATTCCGTCGCACACGGACCTGAGCGGTCAGCCCTCGGAGCAGCTGCTGGTGGTGGCTCAGAGTAGTGGTAGGAACCACCGTCATCGCAGGTCCATCAGTGACCAGCCCCCCGCCCCAACCAACGCCTCGCAACAACAGCCCGGAGCTGTACAGCTCCCAGCTCTGTGAGTAACAACCGCTTGGATGTCATAATCATAGACAATTGCTTAAAATTTATGTGGCTAAAAATTTACAGCACAGTTTGATGGTGCCTAGAGAATTCTTGCTCAAATAACAACCCAGCATACTGATAATAAGCTGACATTTCATCACCGTAGCTTAATGTTTACCAAGTCTCTACCCCTTGATTGTTGTGCCCTCTTCCCCTCGCTCCAAGAATGAGAGGATGAGCTACTCTGAATTAACCACCTCAGTGCTTGCTAAAAAAGGGGCTAATGTCTATGTCACCAGCATCCCAAATTCAAAAATTGTCTTTCCTCTTTACAAATTCCTTGGTGTGATCCTGATCCCACTCCCAGTATAGAACTCACCTAACAATATCATTGTGAGCATTGATACACATTTTCAGTGTTATATCTAAAAAAAAAATAATAATAAAATCTTCTACTGCAAAAGTGAAAATCCTTAGTTCACACAGTTACACCTGATACGGCCACTATTTCATACTCTTTTTTCCATGACTGAGCCATGTTCTGTACACTTCCAGCTACGTGGCAATGTATCCGTACAAGCCCCAGAAGGCAGACGAGCTGGAGCTAAAGAAGGGAGCCCTCTACATGGTGACAGAGAAGTGCCAGGATGGCTGGTTCAAGGGAGCAGCTCAGGGATCACACAAGAGCGGTGTCTTTCCTGGAAACTATGTCGCATTGGCAAAGTAAGTTGATCTCGCAATAAACTTATTTTAAATTTTAAAGTTTGTGATCAAATCATATATATGACATGGCAGATATAATTTGCATTAGATTCCTCCTCACATTTAAAATGTTAGTTAATTGCTGCAAATTGTTATTATGTTTGCATAGTTTATCTTGCTAAAACCTAGGGTGTCATCTATTCCTCCCATTAATCTCATGTGGTAAGCACAGATTATTATACTGTTATGTGACTAATTGGTTTCTCTTTTTCAGAACACAGGCCCACGGCTCAAGTTCTGGCAATGCTGGGGGAGGCTCTCGAGGGGGAGGAGGGGCTCGCAGTAATGGCCACGCTCCCTCTGCTTCTCCCTCGTCCTGGAGTCGACCCTTCAGCTCAGGTGGCAGCGGAGGCACCCCCCAACAACAGGGGAGTCGGGGGGCTAAAGGACCGGGGCCAGCAGGGGCTTCAGAGCGTCCCTACATGGACCTTGCTCGCAGCATGTTGGCAGCTGCTCAGGCTGCAGTCCATAATGTGACGACTCCTCAGCAGCAACAACAAGTAACCCCTCCAGCAGGTAGCAAGACCAGCCCAGCTGGTAAGTGACTCTGGACCAGCAAGGGGTTAAAAAAATGTAGTGAAATCCCCTGTGATATCTTGATGGGATTTAAAGTCATGGTCACAATGAGGCAATTCTTGTTGATATTGGTAAAAAAAAAATAATAATCAGTATGTGGAAATTAGTTACAAAATAGAATCTCTCTTCCAAGGTCTACCGTCAAGGAAGGCAGAACAAAGTGTTTAATGTTGCCACATTTTAGATCAAATAATAGAATGACTTAACTGTGATGCTATCATTAAGATGTGAGTCATCCTTTCAATAAATAAGTTTAAATATCATAAAGACAGGTATCTTTTGGATTTTATCTCTGTGTTATCAGACATTTAATTGCTACTCGCTAAAGTGCATGTGAGTCATAACAAGGCAATAGAGAAGATTGACGATGGCATCTGTTGGGGCTTAAATGTTGCTACATGTGAGGTTAATCTCAAAATGATTTTATGATTTTATATGAAAAGAGTTAGAATCCTCCATGATAAAATTATTGCAAAAATTACATTTTTACCCTGGCGTTTTTTTTTTTTTTTTTTTTTTTTTTTTCTTCAATTAAGTTTACATACCGGTACTATTAAACCTTAAAAATATAGATTACAGTACAGTACAGTATTTTTTATTTTAACAAACTTTGTAAATTAATCTGAATATGACATAGAGTACAATAATTGATTACTGTACAAAATATACACTTGGAAAGCCAGCTTAGATGGTGTTGCTGACATTGCTCCATATCCCCAGGTCAAGGTCAGCAGCTCGTGACTCCACCTGAGCTGCCTCCCAGGTCTGCCAGCCCCAACCCTGCAGTTCCCGCCAACATCTCCTCTTCGTGGCACGCCCAGCCTTCGACCCTCGGCACCGAGGTAGCAGCTTCCCCAGCACAGGTGACACCCCTGGGCCGTAGCCAGAGTCACTCAATGGTAGGCGTGTCCACCACTGTGGCCCCGCCTCCAAATGTGACTGTCATGGCCGCTACTCCCAGCCAGCCTCGACCAGCCTCCGACAAAGTGAGTTGCATCAAGTGTATTTTTTAATTTCAACTTGGTTGTCTAATCAAAATCTAAATTTATTTAGTACTACTATTTTTTAACTGTATGTTGTGATTAGTATTCTTTGGAATTAATTCACTTACAGAATACTAGCCTGAAAACTACTAGTATCTTTAAAAAAAAAAATGGCTCACTTTAAATGGCGATATTGAAAAGAAAAATTAAAGTATTCAAAGCGATATAGCCAGTAAATGTTACGTTCATTGTATTAGATCAACAACAAATTGTTTGTTTTCAGAGCAAGGAGAAGAAGAGCAGTGGCAGCGGTCTGATTCGTCGCCTGACAACCATGAAGAAGTGCAAGTCTCCTCCTCCTAACACGTACTCTATGGACAACCCAGTGTTCGAGGATGGGGCTTGCATCAACGGCATCGTCAACGTGGGAGGCAACAGCTGTGTGGTGCTATCATCGTCGAGTGCAATTCTGCAACCAGCTCACGCCAGGCAAGCCCCCGCCCGAGCATGCCTCTCCCTCTAACCTGCACGGTGCACGTATGGTATGCCAGGAAGGGTAGTAAGTAACAACTCCTCACTCACCCGGGTCACCTCATCTTGTGCTGCTTGGCGGGTACCGTATTTTGTCTGGCTTCACTTCAACAGTATTACCATTTGCTTTGTTGTGTGCTCTAACAAAAACTAATGTACTAATATTCCTATTTTGTGAGTAAACTATGTGGTGTTGGTAAAGCTTAAAAATTATCTTTAGAACTGTAAATTTTCAAATGCTAGTATTGTACAATATTTTTCAACTGCATGACCTCTTTATTGTTGTACCGTAATGTATTCAAGTTTCAAATTATTGTAATTTGTATTTTGTAATATATGTATACTTTATACATTATCATGTATTGTTAATAATTATGTAAAGCAAATACCAAACCACTATGTTTGTTGCTTGCTTCTTCTAACTGAGTTGCACGCTTTTGTTTGTGTTTACAACAGATCGGGGTCATGCCCCAGCCAGCTTTTGCAGCAACTTTCTTCTTGTTCGACGGAGTCTCCCTCCTCCGTCCCCTCTGAGCCCTCCCCCTCCTCCCGGCACCACCAGCACCACCGCTCCTCCTCGCAGCAGCACCACGGAGGCTCCACAGGCCTCTTCTCGTCCGGAGGTGGCTCCCAGCGCATCAGGCACAAGGAGCGGTCAAACATCGTCACAGCTAACCCCGCTGCCCTCTTTGGCAGGTCTGTCCGTCACCTCCAGTCTCCGCTGCTTCTCAATTGGCCACTTTCATTTATCTACAGTGTAGCAAATTTAAGATTATGCGTTGTCAATTTTGAATACAGACTAAATCAAGTCTAATTACAGTGTCTTCAATTTTTCTGTCACTGTACAATGGAGTACCGACCTTAATTTTTTTTATTGCAGAAATGGATAGAAGATGCGAAGTTATGCTACTCTGATTTTTTTCAGATTTTTTAGAGTCTGGGAACTATTTTTAAAAAATTATTGTAAGTCCATTTTATGACGTCACGAGGTGTCACTCCTTAAGAAAATACTACAATTTAACACTTCATGATGTCATAAAATTGACTTTCAATATAAATATTTTTTTAAATAGTTCCCGGGCTCTTAAAAATCTGAAAAAAAAAAAAATCTAGAGAAGCATAATTTTGCACCCTCTATTTATTTCTGCAATAAAAAAAAATTAAGGTCAGTACTCAATTATGCAAAAAAAAAAAAAAAATCACTTAACATGATTGATTGCTAGAGTAACAAGCATTTTCTTGCCAAGCTGATCTAGCATGATATAATGCAGCATATGTGACAACACTACCAGCTATTACAAGGAAATTGTTTGGAATACCTGTCAGCCACTTTACCTGTGCTCCTATATACTAGTAGCTGCCTGCTGCAGTGTTGCCATTTTATGCTAGCTCAGCCAGCAAACTCTGGCACTCACTCACATGATGTGTGCCAGTCTTTTTGACTTTAAACTGTGCATGGAGTCAAAATTTTCACTATGAGTGTGGTAAAAAATGACCAATTAAGGAGCAGCCCATGTATATTTGTGTACATATTACATGTACTTTCTGTTGTTTATGCTTAAAATACAAATACTGTACCGTATTTTTTTATTTATTTTTTTTTATCTGTACTCAAAAGCATTATTTTTTTAATTAATGTCTTGTGCTATTCATACATTTTGGTAATGCATTTTTGTATTTATTGTTTTTAACATGTGTGATACAAAAAAAAAACAAGCACGGTTGTATGCACATTCACATTGCATGAGTTATGTTTGAAAAATATGCCTTTTGTTTGCATCATGCATTCCATTTATCATTAAAATTAAAACATCTGTTTGTAAATGCACAGTGGATTAAAAAAACAAAATCATGTGAACTGTCACCTGTTCAGATGGTTCACTTGGTTCATGATTTGATTTTGCATTTACAAACAGACTTTATGTAATTATTATTATTTAAATTTTAGTTCTTATCAAATATTTTTTCTCTTTTCAATTTCTTAATGTGTTATTTTACTAAATTTATTATTCTTAACTATAATTAAGTAAGTGTTATTTTTTAAATACCAGTTGAAAAGTATTATTTTTTATCTAGTTTCTTATACAGTAATAGTTAACAGAGTTAACAAATATCTTGTAGGTTGCATTCCTAGTTGGAAGCTTCTATTTAATAAGAAATTTCCATAGAGCCACATGTTTCGATGGCGGTGGTGTGACGTTCTGTGCTTTCAGGCCGGCACCCCTGGGGGCAAGCAGCAGTGGCAGCACCAGCGAGGCCACCCCGAGCCCCGCCTCCCTCGCTGCCAACCACCGCAAGTCAAGCTCCCTTGATGCCTCGGCAGTCGAGCTCGGAAAAAAGCCCCGTCAGCTTTTCCCCTCAGTCAAGGAACGGTAAGCACTTTGGATTGCAGTAAAAAGTAATCATTAAAGATAATGTCAAGTCTTATGGTTGCTCCTCCTTATCCTAGCAATGCTAAGATATAAATTGATTGTTGATTACCTTTTACCGTAATAGAGTAGAATAAAAATCAAATCACTCTCTTGTTTATTTATTTCTCAACAGACATGACCTAAAAAAAATAATAATAATAATCAATAGAATATTGGGTACATAAATTTTATGTTTTTTTGTTTAATTGTTATATCAAACTCTAAATCTAATTTTTAAATCATTTTAAAATAATGGAAAATTAATATTGATATGTATGTTTAAAAATATCATCTTTTATTAAATTTATCTTATACAAATACAATAGAATCTCCTATAGACCCATAGATCAATCTAATGACTTATGTTCCACAGGTTTCGCTGCATAGTTCCGTACCCCCCAAACAGTGAGTATGAGCTGGCTCTCCAGATTGGAGATGTGATTCACGTGCACAAAAAGCGCGATGACGGTTGGTACAAGGGGACTCAGGAGCGCACAGGACGCACCGGTCTCTTCCCTGCTAGCTTCGTAGAGGCGCTCTGAGACTCGCCAAGGCGGGGGCGGCCTCTCCCAATGCTGGAGAGCTGCATCTAGCCCCCAACACCCCCGCCTGCCTGCCAGACCACCCCTAGTCAAGCCCGTACTGCCTGCCAGCCAGCTAGCCATGGTGCTTCGTGAGTGTCACTCTTTCTCTCTCGGTACTGTTACACTGTACATTTTTTTATAAATATAGGCAAAAATAATATTATTAAAAAAAAACACTAATGATTAATGTTTAATATACTAGTCTTTTGTTCTACTTAGTAAATTATAATAAGTGCATATCAAGAAAATAATGCCAATTTTTTTCCCGGTAAATAATAATTTTTAATAATATATTATATGCACAGTTTGTTGTGTGAGTTATGCAATTTTCCTTATATTTAAATCAAAATAGTTTTTAACAATTTCTACTTATAGATTTGTGTCACCTTTACAATAACATAAAAATAATTCAAGACAGGGTTTATTGTACAGTAATTCAATGCATGTTGCATACAACAATAGCAACATGAAGAGAAAGTGCTTTCTTTTTATTTTTTTCTCTCTTTTTTTATAATTACAATTATTGCATATAATTTATTTATGCTGGTACTGTAAAATATTGTGCTCTTTATTTTTAATTGTAACAAACAATCCCTTTAATATCCAATATCTCCAATTATTGTTCTTTATTTTTTAAGACTAAAATCAGGGTAAAAGTATCCATAGATGTTGTATGTGATTTTGGTTACTTCTTAAAATAGTTAGATTTTATATAAGGAGTATTTGTAAATTTTGAAAATATTTCCGTACAGAACCAAAAATTGAACTGGTATTATTAACTTGTTATCTATGCAATGGAATATTTTGGGTGCTAGGTGTATGTATTAAAAGTTTAAAATAAATCTAAAATTATTAATTCTTATTCAATGCAATCAATTCATTTAATCTTCTGCAAAGAATATAACTTGCTAATTTCATTAATTCAATTTATTTTTCTTTATTTTTATCGATATCAAGGACTATTTCGTTTTCTTATGACATTTCATTTTAACATTTCTTAAAGGGGTACCAAAGTGAATACTTTTTTTACATATTCGGGCAGCTAAGAATTATTCTGATATCCCTGTGTCTCAATATTTTCGTAAAATGCCTAGTTATTTTACAATTAATTATTTAGTTTGAAAAGTGAGTTTGATAACCGTTGGTTGATTCAAGTCGGTGCGCGCCCGCAGCAGCCGCTGATATGACGAGAATCTCCCGCGAATCGGGGGAACCTCCTCCCGCCCCCTTCTTGTCGTATCACCGGCCGCTGCGGTCGCGGGGATGCTTGAATCAACCAACGGTTTTCAAACTCACATTTCAAACTAAATAATTAATTATAAAATAACTAGGCATCGTATGTAAATATTGAGCCACAGGGATATTAGAATAATTCGTAGCTGCCCGAACATGTAAAAAAAGTATTCACTTTGGTACCCCTTTAAAGTTTCCTGTCTAATTTTGCAATTGTTGGCTTAACTGTATGGCCTGCAGTACAAACTTCTTGTCTCTTGCCTGGAATGATGATCTGTTTGCATTTAACTATCATGTGCAAGAATATCCTCTCAGCTGGATATGGCAGACAGTTAATTCTTGCACACAATCTTTGAGGCAGACAGCTCATTATTTAGAACAAGGAACAATAATCCAATCAATGTTTTGGAAAAAAAAATAAAACAAAACAAAAACTTGGTGCAGTATTTTTTCATATTTTAACCTCATCATTTCTATGTCTATAATGTGTTCCGTCATCTTAATACGTTTCAACCTAAAATCATTATTTAAAATATGTATGAAAATTTTCACTTTAATGATAAATTATTATAATATATGTGGCAGCTAACAGCTAATTGTATCCATTAAGGCATATCATTAACATTTATTTACATCTCAAATCAATGCCCCTAATTAATACAATTACCTGTTGAAACGAAATATTTTTTAAATAACTCTCTCTTATTCATACTTTTTACAGTGATAATTATTATGCTTGAAACATTATTAAGAATTTTACTGTGCTAAAAGAACATAAAAATATGTCATAGCTGTGTAATTGGTGCATTTGTGTGTCACCAATTTATGTGCAATGGCACAAAAGCTTTTTAGCTGCAATTTGTATAATAAAATCTACTAATATGTGCAATTTTGAATGATTAATTTGTTTGATATATTATAAATATGTGTGGTTTGTATATGTGTAAGTATGCAATCTAACAGCCAAAATGTTAGAAAGCAGAATGGTGCATTGTTAACATATAATTATTATTTATTCTCTTATGTCACAATAATTAATATATTTTACAATTATTTACTTTATAATATTACATTAAAAGATTTACTATTTCTTGTTGCTCTCAAGTCTTATTAATTATTTAATATCGACAATGCTGTCTTACACAAAGTTGAGGTAATATAAATTAACTTATTTAATTGTTTTATTATTTAATTAATAATTTAATATTATTATAATGTCTATTAATTAATTTAAACAAAGAGAGTGATGCAAACATCTTATTAATTTTTATTTATTTGCAAAATTTTCAGAGTTATTTATATAATAATGAAGAAAATAATATTTTAGAGAATCAAATTTCTCAATTTTTATGTTTAGTTATGTATACAATATTGGGAGCCATAAAAACTGCCTCTATGATCCAGGAAAGCAAAGATTGATTATTTTACTTTTGAATTCATTGCAATAGCTTTACAGCAATATTCCTTGTATCCACCACATACCTTTTTTTATGATATTTATAAACTTATTTATATACTGTATGACCCTTTTATTTTAATTCAAATCTTCACTGTAGAATATTCTTGATTTTATTTTATAGATGCCAGCAATTTAGCTTCAGTTTATTTATTTATTTTTGGAAGCACTGCTTGGTTAATTATTTTAGTAAAATGTCCTATATATCGGCAGAATGTTATCAAAAAGAAAATTGTAAAGCCAAATTGTCAACATGTTTGAGCCTGAGTTAAATTTCAACTCTTGCTTTCTGTCGTCAGTTCAAAACTCAATATTGTTTTTCTTACAGAATGAAATATACATTAAAGACTTATTTGCAGCTGTCTGGTAAACATACTATTAATTGACGTGTCCGTACTTGGCAAAATATTCACTTTGCAAATTCCGAATTCATTCAAAATATTCACTTTTAGGAAGGTTATAAACAATATCGTCCTTAGTCCGGAATAATGAGCTATCTGCCTACCATGATTTTGTTGCAATAATGAGCTGTCTGCTATTTCAGGTGAGCGCAATTATGAGCTTTAAATCGGTATAAAATAATGCTCATAATTGCGCTCCCCTGAAGCAGATAGCTCATTATTCCGGACGAGGGACGATATACAGGTTGCATTAATAACAATGGGCCTTCTTGTTTTGCGAAATTTCGTAATTATAATTATTATCATTGGAATTTTCAAAGATAACATTTTTTGATGCAGACGACACATGAATGTATTTAATTTAATGTTACTATCACCAGAAATGGAAGACAAAATTTACTATCCTGGACTTGCCTATATTTACACTTACTTTGATTGAAGATTATTAATATTTATTATTTGTGAACTCTAATTATGTTAAATTAGGCAACTTTATTCTTGCTATGTTTGAATGACAACTAAAGAATGCTCTTTGTAATAAAGATCCCTTGTATGTATTTATTGTTTGTATGTCATTGAAGCAGCAATCTAATAAACAAAATTCAAAGTTAAAGGTGTAATAATAATTTAATTTTTAAGTTATAATTATTTATTGAGGTAACGAGGTAAAACAAGAAATAATACAGTACTACTTTTTTTTGCATGTTAATTCCGATTACTTCTGGACATTTACGACCAAGGTAATAAATGCTGCTGGCTTACCCTACAAGAGATATGGCGTCATGTTATGAATAAATGAACATTTTTATTTATTTATTTATTTCAAGTAACAAAAACAACAAATATGTCAACATTTATCTTTCAACACTAAAATATAATAATAAAGCTATATACTGCAGTCACTCAAAATGTAAATTTTAAATCACAGAGTTAAAATAAACAAATAAAAGTACATTGAGCTAGGTGGGGAAATGTAAATCCGCAAATAGCAAAACAGACTCGTTGTGCAAACCTCGTTAGATTTTATGTAATTGATTCACTGAAAAGTGACTAGTAGATTCAATCTGCAAATACATATGTCAATGAAGTGGGAAAGGATAGCAAGATTTGTATCTAGTAAACACAATTATATATATAGTATCTTTATTTTCATTATCTACTTATAGCCCTACTTTAATTGATGAAAATAATAATTAAAGCATTATATTTAATGGTAAATATTATTTGTAATAAATACAGATTACTGCATTACAGTAAGTAAAAGATCAATGACTGGGGTACCATATTGAATAGTAAAGAAAAACAGGTTAAAAAAGTAGCAATAAAAATTAACAAAAGAAAACACCAATTAATGTAAGCTAAATTTAAGTAATTAAGCTTAATTTAAGCTAAACAAAGCTGAGAAACAAATTGTTTAAAGCAAAAAACTTTTTTTTTAATAAAAAAAGTCTGTTAATATAAATAATTAGAGGTTAGAAACTTGCAGTTAAATTCACAGTTCAAGGGAAGGGTAGTTTTGTTATTGAAAGTTGTTATAACAATTGTGCATCATCATTACACTGTGAGTGGTAGCTGTAAATTATAGCAAGTAACAGAGGAGTGATTTAAAAGAAATTATGTCTTTAAAAAAAATTGCATTGTGAAAACACAATGTTTGGAAAAGTGGAAGAAAAGGCTCCTTAAATATATACTCTGTACTTATAATAATTTTTAAATCAGTTTTAAAGAAGAGTGTCATCTTGTGACCTTTTTTTTTTCCATGAAACACAAAATTTTCACCCTTTCTGCATTGATAATAAAAAGATAAATTATTTTAAATTTTTGTAATCAATGGCAGTAGCTAAATTAATAAAAAGAGCTTAAGGGTAAGGTAACACGGATCAGCTGACCTGATGTTAAAAAAATCCCACACATGAAAATTATGAAAAAAATTAAAATGTTCTCCTCTACATCCTCTATCATTAGCTAAAATATCAGGTATGCAAATTCGAGCTAGTTTTTGAGTTATGAATTTGTATACCTGATATTTTAGCTACTGATAGGAGATGTAGAGGAGAATATTCCAATTTTTGTTCATAATTTTCATGTGTGGGATTATTTTAACATTAAGTCAGCTGATCCGTGTTAACTTACCCTTAATGTTAAAAATATTGGGAGGCATTACTTACTGAATAATTATAATATATTTTTGCGTAGAAATTTTTAGTACCAAAATTTAATATGCAAAAATCAAATACTTAAACTGCATGGTAATAAAAATTTCTACATTATAAAGTAATTATTTTGATATTAAGATTCCATCAGCATCCCTGGGGGCACAAGAGAACTATAATTATTTCTTATAAATGGCTCATTTGTCAAGGTAACCAGTGCATTTAAAATTGATAACTGTTCCTTTGTGCCTATATTTCAGTGGTATACTCAGCAATTAAGGTAAAAGTGCAACAGAATCTGCAGCCGGTCTATGTTAGTTCAGTTTTTAGCTATTTCCCAAAATTTCAAAGTTATATTTCTGTTTTATTCTAGGAAGGCATTCTGAAACATTTTCTTGCACTTTTACCAACACATCAACTAAAACTGTCTTCACCCTACTTATTATGGCTGAATTTGAAAGCAATTAGCCAATTACCAAAACAAAACATAATACCAATGGACATTTTCTTACATAATGTTTTTCTGTAAATTCTTAGTACATACGTAACAGTACAAATATGAGCAAACACTTTTAATCCTACAAAACATAGCACATAACAGCATAATACCAAATATTAGATTATGCTGACATTATATTTTGGAAGTGAGGAAAAATTCTATATTTTAGCTTACCAACTTTACTGTATATAATCTTTGGATCCACTTCCAAACTATTTCCAAGCATAATTTAAATTTTGACACACTATACGTCATACCATAAATTAAATTACATTAAAATAGAAATAATTTATATTTTTAATACAATAGATATTTTACTCATAAATATAATTTGTCTATCAAAATTTAAGTTTATAAAGTTTACTTGCACAAAATACAGTGATTAAGTATATATGTATTTTTATTTGGCAAATATTTCTCTAGCTCTTATAAAGCCATACATATGCAAGATATAAAAAGCCTACATACACATTGTATAAATCATTGTGGTAGCATCTAAATCTCCAAAATCTACCAAGTTAGCTTCAGATATTTAGACAAAAATCTATAAATTTGGCTTTGATATTTAGACGGTACCACAACAATATGTAACAATATTATTTTACTTTTGTCTAGAGAGAAAAAGGAAGATAGATGAGAGCATTATTTAAATTTTGTTGTCAAAATTTTAAATGGAGAGACATACAAAAAACTGTCTACATTGAACATATTGATGCATTATATTTTATAGTACATAATTATACATTCCAAACATAAGCATGGGTGAATTTCTTAACCACTTTTGCATTTTCTGATTAAGTACAAACACTTAAGCAATCACAATATCAGGACATTTGTTTGAATAACATTTTTCTAATCAATTTCCAATAGCAGCAGCATCATTTTTATTTTATTATTTTTTTTTGTTTTGTTTTGTTTTGCTGTATAATATTCTCTCATGAAATTACATTGATAGAGCCAAAAGAATGTAAGCCAGTCTAGTGAAAACTACCAATCATTAAAATTAGAATTTGTACGTGTTCGTATCAATAATTGACATGATGAACTCAATACTATTGGCAGGACAATTTGGGACATACCTTTCAAAGTGGCCACCATTTTAAACCATTTAAACATTTCAGATTCAATTAAAATTTAGTAGTAAATAATTCATTATTATTAAATGAAATAACTTATAATGGTTGATTTTTAATGAACTGATTGATAATTTTCCTAGCGCAATGAGAGAATAATGGGATTATCTAACCTAATACTGCGTGTACATATTTTAAGCAACATAAAAAACTCATAGCAAGCCTATAGTTGCTACATCTTTGGCAAAGTCATATTTAATGATTGCAATTTTATCACAAGCACGTAAATTATAGAAAATTGTTGTTATCTTGACTCATAACTATTAACACTAAAGCATGTGGATTTAATTTTTCTTACAAACATTCAAATATTGAAGTACAAAAAGGCATTTTAACAAAATTTATACATAGACAAAGTGTTGTGTATTGATATGTATGAATGTGAGAAGTTTTTTGCTTATGTAGGTCTCCAAATATTTTAGTATACAGTAATAAAATAAAATATTATCAGTATCAGTATTTCATGTTTAATAGTTTAGTTTCTTTAAATAAAAATCTGAAATGTATCTAAAAATGCATTAATCCTGCATAGACTGAAGATAATAGGACAAATTGAATCTGCAAATATTTTGTTGGAACAGATATGAAAAACATTGGAAAATATATAAACAAATAGCAAAATTTGTCATGATTTTTAAACTTGGAATAAAATTAATATATTATCTGCATTTAGAGACACACACATGCAACAAAATTGTAAGATTCCTCTGTAAATACAACCATAGTTTGCAGTCTATTACTGTACCTGGATTTAATTTTTAACACTTCAGAGACAAAATACATATATTCTATTTATTTTAAAACTGAAATGCAGACAAAAGAGCCACAAACTTAGCAGTTTGGGTAATTTTTGCTTCATTAGACGGACCAAAAGCAGTAAGTGTTGCAAACATGCCCTAGTTGAGTCAAGTACAGAGAGGACGGCAGATGCAATCACGCGGTGACTGCCAGTGAGAAAGAGTGTCTCGGTGAGGAGTCTGGGGAGGGAGGAGGCAACTCTCCGTTGGTGAGACCTGCGTAAGAGTTGACGACGTGTGGAGCCTCATTGAACTCATCCAGCTCATCACCCAAGTCCCCGTTGTCTGCCAGCAGCAAGTACTGCTCCGAGCGAGTCGGCCACAGGAGGTGTGTCATCACGCAGTACGCCAACGCATCTGCAGAGTATGTGATTCCTGTGGGAGGAATTAACAAACATTACTCTCATTTTCTAGTCAATAAACAGTACAATATATTAAGTCAAGGACATGTCAAATGCTATTTAGTCAGTGTATGTCATGTGTATACCTCATAGTCAGAGACAAAATGTACACTGCTATGGTTGTAGACGTTAATGAAGAAAAAGTGAACTTTATATTTTTTTGGCATGGCTAAACTGCATGGTATTCTTCTTACCTCTCCCAAAATTGTACATCTATATCTCTTAAAGTTGCAGCAACCCGACAGGGGTAACATTAGAGCTTTCCCACAATACAGTGTACATGGGAGGTTAGAGTATCCAGCATAACTTACCCAGCAGCAGCTTGAACCTGTAGAGTGCCGAGATCTGGAGTGCGATGAGGGCAATGATGGGCAGATAGATGAACCACACTAGAGAGGAGGCTCCAAAGTGCAGCAGAAAGTGCAGCTTCTGTGCGTTGTGCTCGTGCAGCATGGTGTAACGTAGCTCGAGCAGGAACCAGCCCATGATGAGCGTACGGAACACCAGAATGATCCAGCCAGGCCACGTCTGGTACTCGTCAATGTCCTCCACTATGTCCACCTCCGTCTGCAACATCAACAGTATCAACACCATGCCTATGACACTGCCAGTCCGATTGCAGCACTTGGTCTTAGAAGAACAAGAGGTACTGTACACAGAGAGGGTACAAAATTTATCAAAGACTTTAGATACAGTAATTGAAATTGTAATGTACTGTATTTCAAAGAAATTTTAAAAGGAGGTCTGATTTTGTTATTCAGCTGCTAATAACTGAAGTGAAAGCACAAAAAAAAAATGTTCAGTACTATAACAGTAAGTTTGCATTAGACAGATATTTCAATTGCAGTACTGTAAAATACAACAAGATCATCAGAGATATAGATACAATGTATTTCAATGGCCTTTTAATTCCCAGTATGTGTAACTTTTCAAATACCCAGAAACTGTCATGGTTCCTGTAGCCTAAATCTAAACTAATCCAAGCCATATCTTAATATAAAATTAAATTAGAAGCACATGAAGCAACTTTGTACCCACCGTGTTCCAAACATAGAGCAGTACATGAACTATGCCATACAACATCCAAATTCCAAACACGAGAGGTTTCCAGGTAAGCTCCATGCGAGTGATGGCCCAGCCCTTTGCCAGCAGAAGCAGCAGCAGCATAAAGATGGTCTGCAACAGGCGAGTACACATAAACAATGGTCAGTCATATCCAAGTTTAGCCACAAATAATGTGACACTTGATGATGTGCTAGTCATTTCAGATACAGTATTTTAGCACAGATGTAGCCAGGATATTTGTTACTAGATACCGTATTAAGTACCGTAACAATTCCAAGTTGAGTTTTAACCGTTTTACCAATGATCAATTTCTAGGATAAAGTTGTGCTTATGTTTTTTGTGAAAGTTTTTGATGTTTACAGTTTACAGTATAAACAAATTCCAATTTAAATTGGTTTAATTCAAATTTCAAATTCAATTTTTTTTATTTTTTATTTTTTTTTAGGATCAATAAAAAAGAAAGAAGAAAAAAATGGGGTGGGGGGATATTTTTAAGACAATTGCAGATTGAAAAAAAGCACAAATATTCTTCTCAATGGTTTCATTCTTGATAAATGTACACCAACAAGTAAATATGGTATTTATGACTAATTTATGATTAAATCTAATTACAAACTCACTCTGGAGAGAATGTCAAGAATGTCCCCAGCCACCTCAATGCGTTCCACGCCCACTCCATCTACGGCAAATTTGGCTCCGTGCACCACTTCTAGCAGCATGGCTGCCATCTCGAGCACCAAGCTTGCCAGAAAAAGGCGCGTCACTGGGTGTCTCTGCCGCAACACCGCATACACCTGATCACATGAGGTGAGACAACTCGTCATTTCCACTGTATTTTTAATCTCTAAAAATCCATAGATTGATGGAAAAAGTTACATACAGTATTTAAATAAAATTATGTTTTAGTTAGGCTAATTGAACATGAATATTTAAGTTTAGATAAACAGTATTGTGTTAATTTTACATTATTTATGTTATGTGTATTGTATTATTTGTGACTTAATCTATGCTGTATGGCCAATACACAGAATGAAATAAATTCATTTGCTTGGTAATTTCTTTAATGCAGTTATCATTTAACATGTAATTTGAAGCAGATGGTCATATGACTGTACTCACTTGAAGAGGGACTAGAATCATGTAGCACAGCAGGAACAGAAAGGAGATCTCCAGGGTGTTCTGAAATAATTACATCATCATCAACATTGCTCGCACAAATTTAAGCTTAAAGGAGGGGAATGGCATCAGCTTTTACACATTTTATTGTTAATGATGCAGTGGTGTGATGGGCTTTGAACTGTGACATTAAAATTTTTCTTGGGGCATCAGTGTCCTGGGTGATGATTTTTTTGTGTACAAAAATTAGTTTTTATTTTATATCATGAAGTTTTGATTTTATAACATGAATAAAAAATAGAAACATAACAGCTCCTTTAAGGGCATTGGGTGTAGCACCGGTAGTTGGCAACACTGACATATCTTCACCATGCTAATTTTTCAACCTTGCTCCTTAGAGTAATTTTTATGCTAGAGCTAAGCTGATTGCAGTTGTATCAAGGTAATTAGTAGCCCAAGTGCACAATTTGGCTTAGTAAAACCTGATTTAAAGAAAAGTATTTTTACTAATTTTTTTTTAATTTACATGCATTTTTTTAAAATACAAAAAAATTACTTTTCTTTAATTCGACTTTATTTAGCCAAATTGTGCACTTGGGCTACTAATTACCTTGATACTACTGCAATCACCTTAGCTCTAGCATAAAAATTACTATGAGGAACAAGGTTGAAAAATTAAATGGTGAAGATATGTCAGTGTTGCCAGCTACCGGTGCTACACCCAATGCCCTTAATAGTTTTACAGCTTTGAGTAATCTTGTTTATATAGTATAGAAATGTTCTCTAATTGTATGCAGAACAGTTGCTGCATTTAAAAGAACACAGCACTTATAAATAATAATAATAAAAAAAAAACAAAAAAAAATAGAGCACAAAACCCAGCATAGGGCAATACTTTAATGGACAACATACATGAAAAAATTTTATTGCAGAAATTAATAGAGGGTACCAAATTATGCTACTCTGAATTTTTTCAGATTTTTTTGAGACCCGGAACTACAGTATTTTTAAATAATTATTGAAAGTCCTGCTATTTCAGTTGGCACCCCTGAAGCCTTAATAAAAAGGATATAAACTGGACGCCTATTGACGCCTCCAGGGGGCGTGGCCGCACTTTCAATAATTATTTAAAAATAGTTCTGTGTCTCAAAAAAATCTGAAAAAATTCAGAGTAGCATAATTTGGTACCCTCTATTCATTTCTGCAATAAAAAATTTTCATGTATGTTGTCCATTATACAGTAAAGTGTTTTCAGCCTATAGTTCGTCTGATATCACATCATGCTTACTTTCTCCTTCTACCTGCAATACAATTCTTATGACAGAAAGGAGAGAAAAGTGACCTTGGGAGCTTGGGATATCACAGACCAACGCTAGGATGATTAGACTTTACATAGGTATCATATACAGTACATAAGGAAAGGGAGCGTTCATTCTCCACACTCCACGGTTTAGTGGCAACTCCTCTCAGACATGATATGCATTCAGATATTTAGGAAGCGGACCCTGCAGCTTACCAAAATATAAAAATGTACATTTTTTTTAAAATTTAGCTTTTACTATAATGTAGCTTAGCTTCAAAGACTGTTTACTGGTATGATGGCCTAGGACATAGAATTGAGGAACCTCGATACTCAACAATTATCGCCAACCTTCGGGAAAGTCCTCCAAATAAGTCAAGTGCTCGAGCAGCAAGTTTGAAGACTTCAAAGATTTGACAGTTTGACAGATGGCTAATAAAGCGGCACCCTTGTAGCAACGCTAGGCCAATTAAATGTGCTATGAAAGTCAGTGTCGGAACGTAGCAGGGTTCAGATATGGCGTAGCATTAGCAACGGACAGTTTGAAAGTTAATCTGTCCTCCCAGTAAACAGTTCTTGGCTTAGCTTAGTGTTGTACGGCTGAAGTTTTATCTGTTAGTTTGTGCATAGAGCTATCAGCCTTTCTGCTGGCTCCCTCGTTAAATGTTGTCCTACAGTTTTTTATAATTACATATTATGCAGACCGGTCAAAGTCTTCTACTCGCAATGGTAACAAATCATGATTTAACAATGCATTGCTTACATAGAGTATAATGTCTGTCGCATGAAACCTTTTTCATTGTTAACTGTGGTCCGTAGTGCTTAATTTCTTCACTAGAGCACAGAACGTAATGGCATTGTTGGCGCTAGATACCCCAATAATTTTATAATTTATGGTAATTTTCCATAAGATACTATACAGTAACCGTAACATGTAAATCAACAATTGTGCATTGGTGTTCCTTTCACGCGACAGGTATTTCAAACCAATATTTTGGTTACAAACAACAAGCAGAAGACTTTGATACCTTGTATATATTATGCATTTACATCTACACTTCATGGTCTTATAAAAATGAATTTTAATTATATAACCAATTCATAGCTGCACCGTTATTTACCTGTCTATCAAATGAAAACTGCAACTCGAGAGTGTTGTGGTGACTTGAATTAGGATTTCCATTTACAAGCCAGATGTCATAGTCCAACTCTGCAGCTTCATTATAATGGTGCCATGAACATGTTGTCTCATTGCGGTAACATGCTACAAGGCTGACATACCAGAACCTGAAAGTAGTAAGAGTTTTTTATTTAGTAAACAAAATTCTAATTTTAGCTGCATGCATGAACATCATCACAATTCACATTTCTGAATGTGCATGGCATACAGTACAGTTGCAGTAATGCACATGCACAGTATAATGTATGCGTATATATGCATACAGTATGCATATAATAATATAAACATACTGTAAAGATTGCTAACCTTGGCTGCACGACGTCTTGTATCATAAATGTAAACTGGTAATCATTAATAACGTTTCCAGCTTTATCTTCATCAGCACAAAGAGAATCTTTGTTACAAGGAACTTTTCTTAGAAAGTCTTTTCCTTTATCAAAACAGCTTGCATCATAAGCAGAGTTGTTTATTTTGTTGAACATCTTCTTACATGCTAAATCTTTGTCAGTCACACTTCTATTTCCATAATATTCTAAAAAATAACCTCGATCAAGTACTGCAAAAGTTACTGGATTCGTAAAGCTAGTTTTGGAAGTAATATTTCCATAAATATAGCCTAAAGAATCTTTAGGGTTGTGTCTGTTTGCTTTCTGAATGCCAAACTTAACCAAAAATTTAAAGAATTCACTAGTATTCCACTTTCCTGTAAGATGGGTACCACAAACTGGAGTTCTTGGGCAAATTAACACACACAAAAATATAACAAAATATAAATTAGAAGTATTTAAGTTTGGTTTGCACATTTTAACAAAACTTTCCACCCATATAGCACGTATGAAAAAAAAAATGTCAAGTAAACAGCTGACTGAACGTTAATTAAAAGGTTGAGATTCGATTATAAACACCAATTTCTTATATTGTGCGCGTGCCATATTTAACATACAAGGTCTCTCAGGATTGTCTCAGGATATTTGTTAATGACGTCATAGTATATGATATTGACATTAAAAAACATGCGCTTTATAAAAATCTAAGAACCTAGTTTTTGTGATCGGTAGTAATCGGCTACCTTCGCACGGCTTCGGAAAGGGAGCGTAAAATGGAAAGTGATTTTTTTACGTGAAAGAAGTTGGAACCATATTCAGAAACTAGAACGATATTCAAATTATTTTTGCAGCACCCTGATGCGAGGCTAACTTTGAGTCATATTCAAATCTACGCATGCGCAGATTTGGCAGAAAGAGGAGAAGTAATTGTAAATAAAATATATTTAGGGATTTTAATTAACTATTTTAATTTAATATTTACAATTTTGTATAATATTGAGAATTGTTGTATTATAATATGTCAATTTATAATAGTGGCGTCGT